>JAXIUT010000009.1:28068097-28082445 GCA_035586675.1 Eurytoma californica | reverse complement strand
TTTGTAAGCTTTTGCTAAATATCACATTTTTTATTACAGGTATCAGTATTTTTCGGTGGTTTGCCGATTCAGAAGGACGAAGAAGTTTTAAAAAATAATTGTCCCCATATTGTTGTGGGAACTCCAGGTCGTATCTTAGCTCTTGTTAAAAATAGAAAACTTAACTTGAAAAACCTCAAGCATTTCATTCTTGATGAATGTGATAGAATGCTAGAAGAATTAGGTAAATATAAATAATCTTAAATTCAACAAAAATTGAAAATGTTTCCTTGTATTTAAGTATTTAAATTTTTATTGCCTTATTTCAGATATGAGAAAAGATGTACAAGAAATATTCCGAAACACACCTCATAGCAAACAAGTAATGATGTTCAGTGCTACATTGTCAAAGGAAATTCGACCAGTCTGCAAGAAGTTCATGCAAGATGTAAGACTAATATCTTATTTTATTTGTCAATCGTTTTTACTTAAACTATTTTATTAAATTGTTGCCTTAAAAATGTGATTAATTCTTATTTAAAATGTCACTTTTTTGCAGCCAATGGAAGTGTATGTTGATGATGAAGCAAAACTTACACTGCATGGATTACAACAGCATTATATTAAGTTGAAAGAGAATGAAAAAAATAAACAACTTTTTGATTTACTGGATGTCCTTGAATTTAATCAGGTACGTTTACAGCCTCTTATTCTTTTTACAATTATTTTACTAAGAAAAATAATATTTTCAAAAACTTGGATTTTAATTTAATTTACTATTATTTTTCTCTTCTAGGTTGTCATTTTTGTAAAGTCTATAGAAAGGTGTATGGCACTTTCACAATTACTGTCGGACCAAAATTTTCCTGCAATAAATATTCACAGAGGCATGACACAAGAAGAACGTTTAGGTAGATATCAATCTTTTAAGGAGTTTAAAAACCGAATATTAGTTGCCACTAATCTTTTTGGCAGAGGGATGGACATTGAACGAGTAAATATTGTGTTCAATTATGATATGCCTGAAAATTCTGACACTTACTTGCACAGAGTTGCACGAGCTGGACGATTTGGAACTAAGGTATAACCTGGATAATCTTTTTAATTTTAATTAATTATCTGTATAATTTTATAAAATTAATTTTCTCATATCCATTTAAATTTTTTTTTCTAATTTTAGGGATTAGCTATTACATTTGTTAGTGATGAAGCTGATGCCAAAATTCTAAATGATGTACAAGAAAGATTTGATGTCAACATTACTGAATTGCCTGAAGAAATTGATTTAGCTTCTTACAGTAAGTTTATAAATTTTATGTTTTTCTCTATTTATAGTAAATATTTTTTTATATAAAAATATGTAACCATTTATCTGTTTTCAGTTGAAGGACGATAAGAAAACATTGAAGATAAAAGTATTTGCTCTCTTCGTTACACTACTACTGCCACTAGTATTTTAATTTATATTTTACTACTGAACTAATATTCAGTAATAAAAAATTAAAAGAAAATGTAAATAAAACTACTTTAAAATAACATTACTTTAAAATAACTACTTTAAAATAACATTTGTCAAAGTTCTAGTATAATTTTGTATGAAAAAGAAAATTATTTATTTTCTTACTTTAAAATATACATCATATAATAAAATTAATACTAGTCATAAATTAAATTAGTTTAATTTTTTATTTTTATTTCCTTGATTTCCACCACCTCGTCCTATTTGTACAGGTCCACGTCCTCCTCGATTGCCAAATGTACCTGAAATTCAATTTTTATATTTGATAAAGCTTAAAACTTTTCTTTTCCTTTATTTAAATAATATATGAACAAAAATATTTATTTACCTCTTCCACCACCTCGTCCACCTCTCTGATTTTGTCCACCTCTGCCTTTCATTTCTCCTCTACCCCTTGATTTCATTTGAACGTCCTCTTTAACCATATCAATAACTTCATCTGGTATTCGTAAATATTTAATTGTACTGCCTCTGATATAGCACTCTGGCATTCTCCAAAATTTGTCACCATCCTATAAAATTATTATGCTTTAAGATAAAACAGTAAGAAGCTAAGAAATATAAATTATTTTACTGTTTAGATTCAATTTTCAGTAAATTAAATCTTACTTTTACTAAATAGGAAATATAAATAAAAAGAAACAAATACATGATATTTACCCTTGAAGTACAAATAACTTCTCTCAAATTAATATTCATCCAATTATCGCAACTGACTAGATGACCATTGTAAGTTTCTCCATTTTTCAATTCAACCAGCTTAAATAACAGAAAAAATCTTCAATCTTCAATAAAAGTCATTATAATTATAATAAACATAAGTTATAGGTTATGAGTAATTACCATAGGATGATTTTGTGCTGTTCGTAAAAGAGATAGAGGTAACTGAAACACAACATAATCTAAAATTACTTACAATATTTAAAATTAAAATCCTCAAGTGTTAAAAAATTTATCTCACCATTTTGTACAAATTTTTACTGCGCAACGAATTTCTGCTATAGATTTATAAACATAACAATTACACTGTGTATAAGGCAAAGATGCACATCGAATGCCGATTGTGCCGAAAACACTAACCTATCTACTGTGGTCAGCTAAGCCCTAGTCTGAAGATTAAAAGATGTTTCATCTTTCATCTGATCATCAGATTGATGATAAGTTGTAAACTAATTTACATTAAAACTGTTGTCACAAAAAAATTGTTAGTGGAAAACGCAATTTATTGTTTTCCTCAGCGTACTCCATAGTTTTTACAAACTGTTATTATTTTTTTAAATAAAACAATGCTTTACTAATAAATAGTTGTACATCTTGAGATTGAGTAATCTAGAAAAAATAAGCCGCTTCTTGCATGTGTTGGTACAGGTGTATGTGTAACGTGTATTGTCGCGCTAAATTACTTAGTTTTTATAAAAAAAACAATGTTTTTACGAAATAAAATTAATAAAATTGCATGTGTTTTGTATCAAAATAACCTTTTAAAATATCATCAAGTTGGCATCGAATATTCAAAAGTAAAAGTTTTCACTTTTGATACTTTATCATTGCAAAAGATATTAAATGTTTACATGTTTTAAAATAAATTTATCTTTTTAGCGTTTTCAAAACATACTTAATTCATCCATTAAAAAGTACAGTCAGCAAGTATCAACACAGAAGGCGAAGTTAGAACCAAAGAAGAATGTGAAATCAGTTAATAAATTTGTAAATAGGACTCATACTTGTGGCGAGTTGACGATAAATAATGTCTCTGAAAATGTAGAACTTTGCGGATGGTTGGAATTTCAAAGAATGGGAAAGTTCCTTATTTTACGTGACTCTTATGGCTCTATCCAATGTATCATTGATGAAGAGGTAATAATTTTATTATGATTAGAGTAATGAAATAATCGTAGAATATAAGTCATTCTTTATGCATTACAATTTTGCAGAAACACGAATTATCGAAACAGTTACAAGATCTGTCATATGAATCTGTATTAAAAGTAACAGGAGTAGTCACAGCAAGACCTGTTGATCAGTGCAATCCAAAGATGAAGACAGGAGAAATTGAAATTTCTTTAGAATCAATAGAAGTTCTTAATTTGGCACCACCAAATCTACCTATTACAATAAGAAACTTTCTGAAAGCAAAAGAATCCCTTCAAATGCAATACAGATACTTAGCATTAAGATTTCCAGAATTACAAAGAAACTTGAGGATAAGATCGTGGGTAATAATGAAGCTGAGAGAGTATTTAATAAATCAATGTGGCTTTGTTGATATTGCCACTCCAACGCTATTTAGAAGAACTCCAGGAGTATGAAAATTCTTGTATACTACTATTGATTGATCAACTAACTAATGAATCTTATTTAATAATGTTAAATTTTAGGGTGCTCAAGAATTTATTGTACCAACTCAAAAGATAGGAAGATGTTATTCTCTTGTACAAAGTCCTCAACAATTTAAACAGTTGTTAATGGTTGGTGGATTTGACAGGTATTTTCAAGTTGCTCAGTGCTACAGAGATGAAGGGTCAAGAAGTGATAGACAACCAGAATTTACTCAGGTATTAAAAAGTTAAATTATTCAGTTATTTTAATTATTTAACAATTTTTAACTCTTTGATTAACTTCTAGCTAGATATAGAAATGTCTTTTGTTGACCGTGAAAATATAATAGAGTTAACTGAACAATTAATTGTCAATAGTTGGCCTGAATTTTTAGAACCAATAAAAATTCCATTTCAACGCATTACTTACGAAGAGGCCATGGAAATGTATGGAACTGATTCTCCTGATTTAAGAATACCTGGCAGAGTTAGTAAATTAAAAACATCAATTTAGAAAATATAATTAAAGCATAGCTCTAAGAAAATATAATAACTATTTACAGATTCTTAACATCTCTTCCATTGTCCATAACAGTGACGAAAATTTTAATAAATCGTGTGATATCTATGCCACTGTTTTTCAGGGGAAACAGGTATTACAATCATTTAATGATATTATAGTACAGATCCGTAGTACATATCTAATTAATCCAATTTTATTTTTAGCAATTTTTAACAAAACCAGTCAAAAAGGATTTAGAAAAATTATACAAACAAATTTCTCCAAATGCTAATTTAATTCAATTAAAAGTAGTTGATGCAAATTTAGGAGAATTAAGTAAATTATTGTCAGAAACTGCAAGAAAGAGTATTGTAGAATCACTTTCTGTAAATAAAGAAGATGTTTTGTTTATCAGTTATGGACCAAAGGAAGATGTGGTAAGTAAAAACAATAATCCTGCTAAACAAAATGTAAATTTTGATTTAATACATTTAAAATTTTCTTTTAATTTTTAGAGAAAACTTCTTGGGAAAATTAGAGTTGAATTTTCAAATATTTTGGAACTAAAAGGTGACGTTATTAGATCTTCCAACTTCAAATTTGTATGGATATATGACTTTCCTTTATTTACAATTAATGATGACAAGACAATAGAAACTACACACCATCCATTTACTCAACCACATCCTGAAGACCTCAAATATCTGTTTGAGAATCCATTAAAGGTATTTTATTCATTAAATTTCATTACTCATTACGCAAAAAGTTTCAGCATTATTAATACATCTTATTTTAAAGGTTCGAGGATTACAATATGATCTAGTTTTGAATGGATCAGAAATTGCAGGTGGCTCTATTCGTGTTCATAATAAAGAATTTCAAGAACAAATATTAAAAATGTTGAATGTTGACTCATCAGAAATGTATTATTTATTAGAAGCTCTAGGTAGCGGTGCTCCTCCTCATGGTGGAATTGCCATAGGTAAAATAAAGTTGATATTGATTGATTTTTCATAATAATTCATAAAATTACAAAATGTATTCTCAATGTAGGTTTAGATCGTTACATATCCATTATTTGTGGAGCATCCAGCATAAGAGAAGTAATAGCTTTTCCAAAAACTATAGAAGGACGAGATTTGATGTCAGGAGCTCCAACTATGATTTCTGAAGAGGATAAAAAATTATACCGAATAAAAAATTGTATTGAATAATTTTGAAATGTTTGTAATCATTTCATTGTATTATTTTGTAAAAAGAAGCATTGTACATAATTTGTACATAAACGTAAGTGAGATTAAGTATATTTTAAGTTATTATTTGTTATACAATTATTTATAATAAAAACTGTTTTGCAAATGTGTATAGAATACTTTATACACTGTGTATAAATGCAAAGGATTTTACATAAAAATTAAAAGAATTTAATTGTTTAACGAAATTATAATAAAGAATATTTAATAAATTATAATAAATTATAATATAAGGCAAATTATAAGAAAAAAGTCGTTTGTAGGTGTACAAAAAGGATATTTTATTACGATTTTGTTTAAGGAAAAATTTGTCACAATGAATGGATACATTTTTTACGGTTTCAGATAGTGCAGTAGTGACAAATTTTTCAAATTGAAATTGAAATGAAAACTTAGATTTCTTTTCCGAAAGTGTTACAAATTATTTAATTAACGTTAATATAACTCATAGAACTTTCACGTGAATAGTAAATCAGTAGTTAATTTTTTGCGCTACGTTTGTTATGCTTAAATTTTGAGATCATACGCTATTATGCAAAACAATATAATAAATTCGATTAAGAGCGGAAAATATTAACTGCATGATTATATCACTTGCATTGCTGGCAGTATAATATTTTCAGAAATATAATATACTCGTAAGCATTTAGACGAACTTATTTTTAATAATAGATATTATTTTCGTATAAAAAAAGCTTCTGGATCGTCAATTTGACAAATTTGTTGACACAGTTCGCTCTTGATGACATGCGAGTGAGCCTTGTGCGACGTCGAACGCGTTTTTTCGATTAATAAGTATAATATTTAACATTAAATTTTACAATTCATCTTCGTTTTTTTTTTATAAAAATACTATTTTACAAATAACATTCATACGCATTCGTTTAATAATTCAAACTAGAAATTGAAACTTAGCGCCTCTATCACATACGTAATCTGGGCAAAAATTACAGGTAGTGTTTAGGTATAGCTTACATATAGTTTACAATATATTATGGAATTTTATGGAAATTGTGGCGCTCTTTTCCTCATGCAGATGTATGGTGTCGCTAATTGTTGAATAGATGAAATTACGGCAGTATAACGTTGCACACCACATTTAGTACGGAAGCTTATTTTTTTTCTAGCTCAATTTAAAAAACAGATATAACATTTTTTAATCACCTGGCTCAAAATAAGAATATACAGATATAGTAACGCGTGGAAGGTAGATTAAAGTATCGCGGAGATTATAAAATAATGAAAAAAGGAGAGAATTACTGCGTATAAAAAAGATAAATATGATGGAATGAGAAAATAAGAGAGATTTCAAAAGCTACTGTACTTATAATCAACAGCAAAAATTTGTATTATAAAAAGTACAAGATGTGCATTAAAAATTAAAAAAGGAAAAAGTAAAGCAATAAATGCGCTGTAATAAACCGTTCAAATTTTTAAGTCGCTTATAATAATTAATATTATTAAACTATAATGTTAATACATTATAGTTTAAAATAAAAGCTGTCAAAATACCAAATAGATAAAATGAATGTGATATTTGTCAAAATGATTAATCACGCACATGATCCAATGAAAATTTACGTTCTAATATTATTATGTAGTATAATTATCAAAAACGAAATCATTATTGGCATATCATAATTTTTACTTTCAATAATTTTACCAGCATAGAAATAAAAAAATCATAATATAATCTTTTCTAGTAAATAAATAAAGCGCGCTGATCAAATCAAATATCTGTCTGGTCTAGTTACAATAATGCTCCAGAACCAGTCAGTGACTCAATTTCTGCCACAATCCTTTGGATTTCACAGGAACTTATTACATAAACAAATTAATTATTATAAACTCCGCGGGATATTTAAAGTGAATTAAAGTTAAAAAAATTATTTAATGTTAGTTTCATTAACTTCAATCTTTTATTTTCGATTGCCTTGTTAATTTTTGCCTTAAAAAATTGTACTCTAAGGTGAGTGCTGAATTCAATATTTTTTGCTCAATATTCTGCTAATTAAAACACGTAAAGATAAAAGTTGCTGTAAAATTGAAATATATAACGGATGCCATGCTGCTGAACAAGTTGATGTGTTTAGAAGATGAGATAATAAGGGGTATAAAGTTGACAAAGTAAGAAGAGGAGGCTTCAGGATAGAAATGAAGGCAGCAAAGGATGTGGCAAAGATAAAAACAGGAAAAGGAAGACCGAGTTAACAAAAATATACAAAGACACAGACATACACACTATACAGACACAAACCACGATTATAAATGTGAATAGTACGTAAATAATAATAACAAAAGTTGAATAAAGAATTTATTATTATTAAATGTTATTATTATTATATAACTAAAGAAAATTTTAATTTTATTAAAATTAATTTTTCAATATTCGCAGTCACTATCACAAACTTAGTGATAAACTTATAGTGATAAACTATGGTACTTATGAGACAATAAGCCTGTGTACATTGTACATGTAAGAAAATGATTATGAAATGATATAAAATTTATCAAACATAGTTTTTGTAGGGAATAACTTCACATGGACGACATATTCAAATACTTTAGTATTTAGTCAACATCTTGAGTCGGCTAATATAAAAAGTCCAGCCACTTACAATTACGATCTTGTGGCACAACAATGCTATTAATTTGTTGTCATTAAATTAGGACACTTATGAAATTAAACATAAAGTTGGGTGTCGCTCCATCTTTATGGATTTGGAAAGTTCAGTTTACAATATAGACAGTGTACTTCCGTGGACTGTCTGTTCTTCACATTATCTATCTAGTTAGCTTTTTTTACACTAATTCTGAAAGTTCTCTCTTACTTGATTTATCTTCTTTGCTCGATTTAAGCCATCTCGTCAACAGTTGGCAACCAAAATGCCATGTTAGTGCAAGCTGACGCAAGCATCATATACTTAGGATTAAATTGGACACACTGAACTGGTGCTGGATGATCTCCATTCAGGACGCATACTTTGTAACCTGTGTCAGCATTCCAGACGTGCACTCTACCATCAGTAGAACCACTAAATACAAACTGTGAGTCCGGACTGAAGCTAGCCTCAATGGGAATTCCTTTATTGTTCAGGTGACCTGTAAACGTTTGCAGAGGTGTACCATGAAAGGCATCTATAAGTCTGATGATACTTCCATTGGTAGATATTAAAATGGTCTTTCCGTCCCTGCTGAATTTAAGGCCAGTCCAATCACACTCCTTCTCCTGGGACAGTTTGAAGTTGGTGAAGGGACCCTTGTCGAAGCTACGGAGATCATAGAGCTTGATGGACTCGGAATTGACACCTGCGGCGAAGATCAATCCTTCGGGGTCGTAAGCGGCCACTGGCCTGCCGGACACGTTCATGACCCCGTGGCAGTTGGGCGACCTGAGATCCCAGAGTCTCAGCGTCTTATCGAGGGAGCCGGACAGGAAGGTGTCCTCGATGGGGCTGATGCAGAGCGAGACGACCTTCTTGGTGTGGCCTGGAAAATACCTTATGTACTTGTTGTCGTGCAGGCTCAAGTACCGAATGGTATCGTCGATCTTGGTGCTGCTGTGGATCGCCGTGTTCTTCGCGTGGGTGAAGTGTATGAGGTCGACGCCATACTTCTTGGAATTAACGGTGCGGATCTGGGTGCCCTTTTCGCAGTCGTAGATGACGATCTGGTCGTCCTCGGAGCAGGAGATGAGGGTGTCGCCGGTGGTGGAGAAGTCGATGCTGTTGATGCGGTCCGAGTTCTCGCGGAAGATCTTGGCCACCTTGAAGCTGCGGACGACGCTGTCGACGAGCTTCATGATGAGGGTGGCGTGGTGGGGCTGGCGGTGCCCCGGCTGCAGCTCGGACTCGCTCGGCTCGGCGCGTGGCGCGCGCGTACCGCTCACCCGCCGCTTACCTCGCCGGAGCTCCGCGCTCGGGGCCAGTGGCAGCTCGCTCGGTGAGCTCGACAGCGCGAGGCCGCTGGTGCCACTTTCACGGCTGTGCTGCGGCCGCTGCAGGCCAACCGACTCGCGCCGCCGGCAATCCAGTACAAGCGCCTGAAGCCCGGCTGCGATAGCGCGCGTTGCCGCGCACCCGGCTCGACCCGGCAAAACTCCAAGCACCCGCCTGCCGCAGTGCCGCTTCCTTTACAAGTAGCGGGAACGCTGGCCCTGCTGACTCTGCTCGCCGCCGCGTACCTTTGCGCGCTCCGCCATGTCGAGGCTGCCCAAGTGCCGACTGGCGAGCCCGTCGACGGAAGTCCGAATTGTCCGACGCGACACCTGCAGTCGCCCCGGGAACCTAGAGCCACGGTCGCCTATTTTGCCGACCAAACGAACTACCTTGCGATCGCTCTATAGTGGAGAAAATACCCTGATCTTATAACAAGTTGCAATAAGTGCTAATGCGAGTGATCTTCTGAAGGTTTGACATCTAGGAGAAGCAGGTATTCTTTTTACGTCCCAATGTCAACCAGTTCCTTTTAGAGTACTCCAGTGTTCATTCAAAATTCAAGTATAACTTTTCTGTAAGATTCAATTCTGAATGTTTATTTGTTATTGTATTATTTTTTTAATTAAGTAGACTAAGAATTTAATTTATTAATTTTTTGGATTTTAGAAAAAATGTTGATACTAAAGCTACTTCAGAGCTGTAGACTATCAACTGGTCGAAGGTTTTTTAACAAGTCTTCCAAATGCTTAGACTCAAAAGCCTCCGATTCTACAGTTAAGACTTCTTCATCAACACCTAATGTTTCCTCCTCGTCTGTAAATGAATCCGTCATGGGTATAAATTATCATAGTTAATATATTATTAAATAAACTATAAAAATTGTTAAATAACTGCGATTTTTACCTAGGTCCAAGAATGAGGTCTCCATCAGATTTTGATAAGTTTATTTTAGTTTGGATGAAAAAATTTCCTAAAGGACAAGTACCATCAAGAGTCTCGTAAGAGTATTTCCTTATTAGTAAAAAAAGATTATCAATAAATTTAAATTCACTAATTATTATTTCCTTCATTTAGGGAAGAACTTGTGTATCAGACTAAAAGTAGAGCTCGTATTAGAGTTGCAAATTACATGATGGTTTTTTCTATCTTAATGTGTGCAGTAACAGTTTATTTTGGAAAACAAGCTCAAAAGAAAGGTGATACAATACAAAAAAGGAACATGGAATGGCATCGGAAAATAAATGAAGAACATCAAGCTAAATTAAAAAGGGAAGCTGAAGCTAATTAAAAAGTAATGCTTAATAATTAGAATATTTTGTTAAAACTTAGATAACTGCTCTTTAGGAATCATCAATTTTACAAAAAAAAAAATGTAGGTATGAGATTAAAAGAAATATAAATTGTTCTATCTTTTTTATTTCTATTTTTTTTTTTAAATAAATCAAATCTATGTACATAAGGCATCAACATCATTTCCCTTGTGAAAATGTGATGCACCAATCGATTAAATGATTCTAAACATTGTAAAAAGTTTTATATATTTACAAGATAATCTATTATGTAACAGGTATAAAAATTAAGTTAGCAATACCTACTGTTTATATTGCAATATCTATTTTTTTAAATTATATTAATGTTACATTCAATAAATGCATAAAAAAGAATTTTTTCAAAGTAGATATTACCAAATTAATTGTTTTTTCCTTTCAATTTTAAGTAAACTATAATGTATCATCTTGACAGAAATGAATTCCACACAAATTTTGATAATTGTTCATCATTGAAGTTTCATGAATTATTTTCTGGCTTGTAAAATCCACGGCACCTTTCATAATAAACTTCAGTTGTTCGTTTTTTAATGACTTCCTCAACATTTAGTTCCGATTGAAGTAGGCGCATTGTACTTTGCTCCTTCCTTAAATTTTTTAACAATGTTGGATCTTCTTTTCCAGCATCGCGCTGTTCCTTCAATTCTTTGACTCTATCTCGAACTGTATGCAAACACTTTTTAATGGCTATTTCTCGCTGAGCATGGCCAGTTTGTATTTGATGAAATAAATCCTTGCATTTGGTGCTTGGGTCAACTTGGCCTTTAAATGATTCTGTAGGAATAGTAGTGTTAAGTAGGTAGATAATTTTGTCATCAATTTGTCTCATTTTTTTCAATGTGTCCTGTAAAATGTAAAATTAATACATAATTGACAAATGAATTAGACAACAAAGCAATTAAAATTTAATAAAGGAACTTGCATAAAAAAATGCAAGTAAATGTTATTACACATAGCTCGTAAGATCGATATTACCGGTTTTATTGTAACGAGGTTATGTCAATCATTTTTCTTAATTATTTCGAAAAATTTTATAAAAAATTAAAAACTAATTTTTACAAGCATACAAAAGTATAATACAAAGCAATATTCAAGTATTTAACAGTAACATTTTTCTAGCAAACCTGGAATTCTAAGAAGTCTCCACATTCCATGCTTGCAGCGACCGCCATTTTTCATCTGATCGAGTTCAAGCATGAGTTCAAGCACTTCGGTCTTTGAGCAATGGGAGAAATTTTAGATCAGCAATCACTATATAACTAGTATGTATTTTTTTATACTTATATAAACTCTTAATTTATATTTACATCATTATTCGACAAAAATTAGTATTGTCACTGTGTGCAAGCTTTTGCATTTAAATATCATAATATAATTTTATTCTATATATTTATTTATACTATATAAAAAATGTTAATACATTGTAACTTTTTATGATATTTTAATAACATAATTATAGTTGTTGCGTTATAGTGTAGTATTAATTAGATAGTATATAAATTATATTTATACGTATAATTATATACAAATTATTTTTCTATCTATGATCTAAATAATGAAAGTAATAAGAATGCAGACAAGATAGTTTTTAAAAAATCTTTATATTTCTAACAAGCAGTGTTTACATATAAAATGTACCATCTATTAATCTACACAAAAGGTTCAAATTTATTACATGAAAGTAATTTTTTATTCTTTATTTTTATTTGTACTTATATTTTCTCTTACGAATGTACTTTAACACTTATCTACTATATTATACCCATGTCTTTTCAGGATATTTATTCTTGTAATTATATAATATTCTTGTATATTTAAATAAGATTTAAAATTTAATAACAATACAATTATTTTTAAATATTTTTACATTTTTTAAATAGGTATAACTTCTGTTTATATATATATTTTATCTATTTAATTCTATTATCTACAGTAAAAATTGTACATAAATGTTATGCTATTTTATGGAAAAATTATGCTTATCAAAGTTCTTCTGGTAAGGTACTGAAGATTAACCATATGAGCTTATCATTCTTAAGATATTGGACTGACTATACAAATTTTGATTCGATCAACTTCAACAATTAAATTTTCAAATTCTCTTAATGTTGTTGGAATTTTAATACTTTTCATCTCCATACTCTTTCCATAAAAAAATAATTTGAATTCTGATCTTTCGTTAACAAGAATCTGTAAATAGTAAAATTATAAATATCACTTTTTTTGATTACACACAATTTTAAAGATTAGCAGAATTTTACCTGTTTTGTATAAGTTGGAATTAATTCATTTTCTTCAGAACATGAAAGTAATTCCATGTATGAAAATATTAATTGCTTCTTCTCTGCAGAATAGTGATGCCCCCATGAAGGCTTTGGAGTTTTTATTAAATGTCTATTATCAACAATAAGCTCAAATAAAGTTGGACCTGTCCTTATTATAATAGGTTTTGCAGGGACCAAATTTGTGGATATTGAAGTTAACTTTTCATTGGAAATAGGATTTAGCTTTGATTTAAAAATAGTAGGAGAATGTGTTGGAAGATTTAGCTTATTGTTAGACTCTTCATGAATTGGAGCACAGTTTCCATCATTACTTATGTTCTCAATAATTTGACTTTCTAAGTTATTATTATCACTATCACTATTTTTCTCTGAGGTGTCATTTGATTTATCACACTGCATAGGTAAAATTTCCATATCACACTCAACATCATACATAGTATTTCTACATGGCTCTGCCCCCTTCACCAGTGTTTTTTTTATAAAGTGATACTGGAAAAAATAAATATCTATATTAATATATTCATCAAGAAAATTTAGCCTCTACTAGTAATTTTGCTAAAAGAATTACAGAAAATGTTTATACTTTGGAAATCTTACTTCGTACAAAACTTTACCATCCTGATCGGAAATTATATCGCTTGATTTAATATCCCGTGGAAGAAAGTGATTGTCGCAAACGAAGGAATTTTTGAACAATCTGCATCCTAAAATATCTTGCCATTTTTCTCTTTCCTTCGGCGTTTTCGGAACACTGAAAAGTGTAACAGCATCTCCCCTTGACCTTCTTCGCGTACAATTTAACACACTGCATTTCCTTCCCATTTCTTATTACTTCAGTCTATAAGTCACGTCTTCGACGAAATTTCGCGCTGCGACCACTTGCGGGATTAATTTTAAAATTTTTTTCACATCAGCATCAATATACAATACTCAATTATTATACGAAAATCATGAGCGTATAGCTCGATCCGATGTTATTACGAAACTGCGAGATATAAACATCTCGGGATCGCCCTAAGTACCACGTGGGTCCGTCATGTTCAAAATAAATCTCCCGCTACTCTACTATAGTTCAAGCGTTTGCCCTCGCCTCGCTAGCGCTTCACCCGGCCGGATCGAAAACTTCTCAGATTTGATAGCGATAATACTGTTAAGATAAAGTCACTCAAACAGGATAGACAACTAGACGGGTAGAAAAAAGCATCTCTAACGTTCGAGTGATAAAG
>JAXIUT010000009.1:28054873-28067997 GCA_035586675.1 Eurytoma californica | reverse complement strand
GTCAATATGTGGACATATTATGCCCAATACATTACGATATATCGTGCCAAGAAATTATGGACACTAGTTAGTCGACCAGGCGTGCCCGGACATAAAATATGGCTTATTTTCTACAAGGGAAGTCAACGACTTTTAACATTACGTAAACACACGTGCTTGATTTTCAATTATTCATATATTTACAGGGTCGAATATCGTCTTTCTACGTGAAGTTGAATGAGTGAAATTTCACTTAAATAAGCGAATAGTCACGTAAAATATTTTCCACTTTTTATATTAAGTGTCAGACTTTGGACGTAAAATAAGTAAAATTTTACTTATTCAACTTCAGAGCGACTAATTTGAAGACAATATTGCACTTTCAAGAACCAACACTTTTTTTATTTTACAAAAATTTCTTTAGCTCCTTTTTTCGCGGCCTTTCCGAAAGACATACACGCAAGCAACCCGCCCCCGCCCTAAACGCATCGCGTGAGCACGCAACTCCGCGTGCCGTGCGGATATCCCGGTTAAATCGCTGGGCGTAAACCAAAAGCGCCGACTGCTGCTCTTCGCCGCGGTGCGTGCGTGGGAGGGGGAGGTCGAGGCGCGCAGCATCAAAGCTGGGAAAATGGGCCGCCGACTGCGCGTCTCGAGGAATAGAGCCGCCCCAGAAAGTCGCTTGGCTATGCGCATTCCCCGGGTCGACGTCCCTTTTCTTTTTGCGCACTATCTCGCCGAGTGTACACACCGCGTCGACGCCGAGGGGCCGAGATAAGGACGAATGATATTTGACTTGGAACCGGTGTGTAAGGTATTAAGCGGCTCACGAAGTGGGCTCGCTGGTAATGAGCCCGCGCGAGTAGCTATGCCGGGGCTGGCGGTGGTGTGCGCGCGATTGTCTATGTGTCTTTAAAGTTTTTTTTTTGATGATAGTCGAGCATCGACGCTTCGAGATTTCGCGAAGATAAGGAAAAGACGCGGTTCTTTGTAGCGTAACGATGATACAGAACGGCAGTCTATTGGCGCAATTGCGTAGGAATTATTTTAGGGTATCGCGTGAGATTTGCGAGTCAAATGATTCAGAGGCTAAATTTGAAGACTCATGTATTGACAGTGTCTTGAGTTAAAAATAAGAAATTGACCATTTTTTTCGCGATAACCAATTATATCTCTATAAGTGGATAAAGTACACGTCATGTCAGCCATTAGACTGTGAAAGATTAAATTAATAATGCGACTAATCCTGATAAAATCAGGAATGGGTGATCAACGGAGAAAGGAAATACGAAAATAGATTTTCTAATAAGGCTTTAATCATTTATTTAACTTTAGATGTAGAACGCGACTATTTCTCGACGCCTAATTTTGTGCAAACTATTTCTTGAAAACGGAACTTCATTCCGTACGATAAATTGTTTTCATGAAAATAATTAGCTCTTGCACGATTTTTAAAAAACATTTTTTAATTGTATCTATTTTGTGCAAAGTAAAGCGGATTCGCAGCAACGGCAAATATTAATTGCGTTTTATACGCATTTTACGCAATTGATTATATGAAAGCCGCAATAAAATTTCAATGTAATAAAGAACAAAAATATTTTTCACAAATAAATTATAAATATTTGCCTTATTTAAAAATCTAATTTGTCATTGTAATAAGGAAAATGATGGACTTTTATATAATTACAGTAATTGAAAGGCTCTTTGCCACCTTCTGATGCATAAATTATTATCGGATTAAAAAAAAATCTATATTTTAAAGAAAATTGTTTAAATCGACCAAAGTGGCTTTTATTCACTTATGATATAATAGCTATTATAGGAAAGACCAAGCGTCAATTATATTATGTTATTTTAACCGACCTATTTATTTTGACTTGATTTAAATCTATCCTTATATCCGGTATTTAATTTTAATGGATTTAAAATAGCAATTATTAACATCATTAGATAAATTTATAAATAATTTGAATTATAAATAATTGATGTAATCTAACGTTTACTCAATTAGGCATAACTATAATTAATTAAACAACTTCTGAAACTATTTGTGTCGTATATGTATGTACATATGTATAAACGTACCTCCGATGTTAACATCACTTTAGCCGTAATAATCGCTTCAAGTTTCACCTGCATAGTACAGTTATGCTGCATGATGAATATCATATACAATCTTGACATCTCAGATTCATCCTCTAATAAATTACACAAAGCAGATATGTGTCTGGGCGTCGATTTATGCACAAATTAGTTAAGTAAAGTTTCATACCCAATATCTTCTCTTTAATACGCCTTACTTAGTAATATAATTAATTGAAGACATCTGGGAATAAATAAAATAAAAATTAACTAAATTACGAAAGACGAAAAAAACTTTTTTGCGATTGCATATTATATAAACAAAATTTACACATCGGGTTGATATATACAATTTTATATGCAAAGGCAACAAATTGGAAAGTCTAATAATTATCAGTGATTGCATCAAAACCGTATAGTCAACGAATCCGATCGGAAGAGTAAGATTGAATTAGAGGCGGGTCGCCCAGCCCCTGCTGGTAATTTAACGCAATTACCGCTAATTCCAATTTGCCACCAAGTAATCTATGAGTGCGCAACTTTCGAGAAGAATACGGAATCGAAGCGTTCAAACTGGGTCAACTGGAGAACTCGAGTCCCGTAGGAGTATGGGAGATATTGGATCGGCATTGTTATCAATCTGAATGGCTGACAAATTACGATCGCGAAGCTGGTCGGATTGCCGTGTACGGGAACAGTACCGCGCCTCCGCACTTGTGTTTTCTAAAAACAAAAAGATAAACTCTCGCCGGCCTTTCGCCTTTAATTGAATTTTTGCGCGTATTGTTTCGGCGCCGTCCTCGCGCAACTTTCGAGAAAAAGATGGATCGTTCGCGATATCGTATACCTGTAATCTGACGCGAATGAACTTGTGTAATTTTTTTTTCAGCTGCGACTAAAAATTTCTTTGATCGAAGTGCAAAAGGAATAATTAGTTCAAGAGATATGGATTCATTGTTGTGAGATAAGCGTATGTTTAGTAAAAGACAAAATTTACGTACCTATCTTGGAATTAAAAACATACACTTTGCATTTTAATAAATTATGAATATAGAAAATGTAAAATATATACTGTCAGTCAACTATTTTGCACCTGTCCAAGTAACAAATATAGTAAAAGAAGTTTTGAGTTCTATTATTTGAAATGCGTCAATCGCCGTAGTACTATGTCATAAAGTTTGGCACAAGAACTTTCTGAATATGCGTGGAATATTCAATTTTTCATTTTCTACCTCTTTCTCATAAAATAAAAAATTCAAAATATTATACAATTTGTCTTCCATTGTTATAACATTTTTCAATCGAACTTAAATAAAGTTTATTTAGTTTCATTTTAAAGTTTCTCTAAGATTTTTTCGAAAGTTTATTAGGTCCCAATTATCAAAAGAAAATGATTTTTTTTAACAAATTTAAACAGTATTTTAAAGAAAATTGTAGAGATACTTCAAAAAAAACTTTTGAAAAAGTTATTAAACTACAAAGAGCGTCTGAATAAAAAACGGTAAATTTTTTTAAATGATAGCAAATAATAAAATGCATTTCATGAAATAGATGAGCAGCAAAACTTCTGTTTATATATAAATTGTATTTGCTATATACAAATTGTTTTATTCACAAAAATATTTACAACGGTTGTGTCACTTCTTTTATCACAGGTTTTAAAAATCAGTTACTCGACCCTTTCTCTCCCAGTCTCCATATCGAGTAGGTTCAGGACCTCTGGGTCCACCTTGTTCTCCTGTCGCAGGATTAATGTCATTTGGAAAAGGCTCTAGTGGTTCCTTTTCCTGATATGGATGTTGTCCTTCCTCAAGCTCTTCTAATTTGTCTAAATAAGAACATAAAAAGAAGTAAGAGATTTTAATTAGTTTAAATGGTTTGATTGTATAAGAAACTTGTAGGAAAATTGTATTTCATTTATGAGTTGGAATATTCTCAGCTATTCTTTACCAATATTATTTAGTACTAACCAAAGGGAGCTTTTGCTCGCAGCTTGTTTCCATCAATCTCTTCTACTTGTGGATCTTTTTTTATCCCTGCTGCTCCTGTAATAATTAAAATATATTGATCAACTGTGAATTAGTAATTTTGTCAATTATTAATTATTAATATTACCTAAGGGAGTTGTTTCCTGCAATTTCTTTCTGAATTCCTTTAACCGCTCACTCTCTTTTGATTGTTCAGTATTTTCTGATGACGAATGTAATCTGATGCATCCTGTAATATGTAATAAACTCAATGAACTTGCTTATTTTTAACGTAGTCAGTTATTTTAATTTATTAATAATAAAAATAAACTTATGTTACCTTCATACAGTTGGTAAACATTTTTGTTGATAAATTTCGTTGTTTTTAACATAATTGTTCTAAATATTTTTGGTAGATAGATATTATCTGAAAAAAAATAGTAAGGTTAAGAAATGAATAGACTTATAATTACGTGTTTTCATCATAAAATAAAATATAAATTAAAAAATAAAAATTTACTTTATTTACCTACTATTACGTAATACTGAGTTCACTAAAAATGAGAAGATTTACTTATAGAATACAGTTAAATTTTATTATGTCCTGGGTTTTATAATTATTTACAGGAAATCAGCTGTGCGAGTGCAACACATTGCAATCACTCTTGGCGCTATTCTGTATGTGGCGAATGTTCGAACTTAAATGTGCATGCGCGAAACGCGCGCTTTTTTGTTTGTTTTGTAATTTAGAATAAATGACAAATGAAAATTAATGTCAAATTTTTGTTCATTCCTAACAAATAATTACCTAACCAATCAAAAATAATATAAAACAATATATAAATTAATCAATTTAATGTTGAAAATGTCACGCTGCAGAATTATACCTACAAAAATAAATAGTCAATTAAGATATTTGTCAACAAGTATGTTTTTTCTTTTTAATTTCTCATTACATAAATCTAAAATGTTATATAAAAATCCTTTTTTTCCATAAGATTATCCTAAATATGCTGAAGATGGCTCTACGAAAGGTGAATCTGAGAGAATGAAGAAATTTCATGAAAAACTCAAGTTAGAAAATGTACCAAGTAAGTAAATACTTAATAAGTGCACATAGAATGTAGCATTCATAATGTCGCTAAACACTGTGTATATTAATTTGCTAACGAACTAAAATTATATTTTATAAAATTTACTAAAATATTTTTATTTAATTTAGGAGTAACCACCCCTGGAATGAGATTCGTCGATCTCGTGTTAGTAGAAACAAATCCTGATACAGGGGAACTTATTCCAGACAGTGAAAAAGACCCAACAAAATATGGAGATTGGCAACATAATGGTAGAGTATCGGATTTTTAAATTGGTAGGTGGAAAATAAGAAAACAAATGTTTTATCGATGATAAAAATGTATTTGCAAAGTATTAAAGAAAATTATCTAAATTATTTTAACGTTGATATTATCGTTCGCTTTGTGTACATAATGACTAATAGTAGCACTTTCGATTGCGTATATATCTCTTCTTTTTTCTTTTGACATTCAAACTGGATTGAGACCAGTTATCGAAACATGAATAAACCCTGAGATGCGTCTGCGACTGCTACTTATAGTAAACTATAAACAGATCCACGAATACCACATAACGCAATTCAATAACTTAAGAATTTTACATAAGAATATATAGTCATGTATATCTGTATAAATTTTCATTTTTTCATACTTCCAAGTCACTCTTTGTCGCTTTTATGCATATATTCACATGATGGGAAAGATGAACGCAATTTACATGTATACAATGATCAAATATACACTTCTCTTATTTATTTAACGTATCGTAGATATTTGCCATGTGATTGAAATTAAGTTATTTATGAAAAATGAGATTTTTCGTTGATAATTTATAAAATAAACTAAATTTCTTTAATGCCGAAATGTCGGGAAATCTAAAGTTTAATTACGTCAGTCTTTCTTTGCCATCTGAACTCAAGAGCCTACGATGATTTAAATACATCGAGTGGCACTTCAAAGAAAACACAAATGTCGAAACATAAATATACTAATATATTACAAACTATAGAGTCTTATTGATGGCTAAAACATCACGCATCATCATGTTTCTCAGAGTCCATAAGGCATTCACAACGTTTCCATGATTGCCCACGCCATTACCTAGCCATTCGGCAGGCAATTTTGAAACATCAGGAATTTGCGTATTTTCAGGAGCAGCACCCATCTGTTTGTCCCAATTAGATACGTACCGATTCTCTGCAGTCAATCCTTCAATATACCTGTAACGTCATTAATGTAATTTTAGTACAATTCAAATATAATTACTTTAAATTAAAATAAATATATTGTAGATAAAACTTTAACTTGCAATCATTACCTCAAGTAGGCGTCAGAATGCAACACGCGACTTGGACGGGGAGGGACTGCAATGAACAGTGGTTCTGCTTGCTTGGCAGCAGGTGCATTATTTGTTTGTGTAGCAGCAGCTGATGTTTCTGTAAATTAAACGATTTTATTTTATTAGTTTCATTGTCAAGCAAAATCTATATAACTGAAAAATTTTAATCATTAAAATCAAACCAACCTGTTTCCATAGAAGATAACCCGGAAGATCCCTTAGAAGGTACAAAGTTTCTGAAAAATTATTCAGCCTTAGTATATCACCAGTAGTCAAATATATTAAAATAAATACCTGCTCCTGTCAGCTGGTGGTACTATTCGTCCATTCGATTTTAGTATATGCACTTCTTTAACATGTCTTGCAAGTCTTTGTACACTTGGAAATGGAGGCACATTTTTCTTCATCCGGCCACAACCACGCCATTGACATTGGTATTCTACATCTGTAAAAAAACATAAGATTTTAATGATTAAATAAAATGATCAAAAAGATAAAGTAAACTATTATAAATAATACAGCTAATATAAGTTAAAGAAATTACCGTTACTGGCATTTGCGAAATAATTTTGAACATGACCGTTTTGTTCGGACACGCTGTGCTCAATGCAATCTGTCATATCTTCAAACTGCCAATCACAATTTTCCCAACAACATTCATAAATTAAATCTTGCATCGAGCCTGACTGTCCTTTTATTGATCCACCTTCCTCATTTAGTTTATTCGCTTTTTCTTCCCACATAGATTTCTCCAGTGGTGTTAATTTTCGCCACTGAAAGTAAAGCGAGTGTTAAATAAAATGTTCATTTACGCATGATTTAGAAAAAAAAAGTTTCGTTTTTCACTGTTTATGTGTTATTAAACTTATGAAAATATTAAAATCTTTTGAAAATTAAATTCAAAAAAACTACTAATTAGCACTTTAAACTAATAAAACTTCAATACTTTCAATAATGTAAATTTAATTTTACTTTTCAACACTTTATCGTTGGAAAATATATTTAGTGAAGCAAATCAAACAATAAGTGTGTGAAAAGTAACATTAATTAAAAAAAAATATAAAGAATTTTATGTACTGGCTTAAGAATTGTTCACAAACTCAATGCATCGACACAAAATAATAATATCACACAGGACACGTATGTTTCTAAATGACAGTGATGAACAAATCTATGAAAACCAAAGAAGATTAAAAAGTAAAGAAATATCTAAAAATATAAAAAAAAAAGAAAATAAATACCTCGTTTCCAACCATTCTGCTAATCTCTCCAAATGTCGAGTCAGGATTGTTTTGATTGACCGTCGTTCGCATTTTACTCGAATACAAAATATATCCCGTAACTAATTTCTTACCCGGCGTTTTCTAAAAAGAAGAGAAAGAACAAACCAAATTACAAATGCTCTGCCAACTTCCTAGTCAGAGCAGATGGCAACACACCCTTTGCAAAAATCTTAAGAAAAAAAATAAGTAAATTTTGCGTTTGACGGTGCAAAAAAAATATATGCTGGCATATTTCTATGGAAAAAAAAATATGCACGAAAGAAAAAAAATTCTTTTTTTTTACACATGTATGAATAAAAAAAAGTAATCGAGATTACAATGTGAATGGTCGGTGAAGTGTGAGCTGCAGCGATAAAAAAATTAAAATAAATTTGTAAGCATAATGAAAATATGATCACGATAGCTCCTACCTTTTTGGTCGACACGGGTGTTTGAGTGTTGAAGATCACCGGTTGAAATTCAGCGGAACCAACCGATGGTGGTGCATCCAAGCTGTCCTCACCCACTCCTACTCCCACTCCTAATCCCACTCCCATGTCTAGTACATCAGAGTCCAGCGATGTGTCCTAATACCATTTATATTTTGTTACGATATCACATGCTCTATCAGATTGCTGACGTTTGTCATTTTCTTGAACATTGTATACCTCTTTTCCACGATTTCAAAATGTTTCTTAAAATTTTGTAATATTGAATTGCTTACTGTTTTTTAAATAAGTAAATGCTGAGCATTTTATTTAACATACGAAGATGTAAGATTATTTATATTTTCATTTGTAAAAAAAATAATATTCTTTTAAAAATCTTTTGCATCAATTTCACATAACATTTTATTGATAAATACATTTTCAATAGTATTAATTTTTAAATAATTAAAATTTATTTCTCTTTATTTTCACGAATACATATTTAACATTACTCTCATCTGCTAATTATAACAGAATTAAAAAAAATTCCTTGACTATTCTTTTATATTGGAATGTCTTTTTTCTAAAAGTCGGTATTTCTGTAAAATGTTAAAGAAATGGACAAAACGTCTTTCATGACAAAAATATTTAAAAAAATAATAAATACCTAGAGCCACGGTCGTAATCGTAAATAAAATATATTTGTATTTTTAAAAATTGAAAACTTAATATTTCTGTTACCGTTGTTATAAATAACGGATCTAAAGCAATCTGTTTTTCTTTTACTGCGACATAGGAGCGAGCTTTTTGGGAGTCAATTTTTATTACTTTCATACATTTTCACAACACTACCCTTCATACTTGCGCTAAAGTTAATAGATGCTCTGAATGTTTGGCGCTTATTATGTACTTACTATTTATACCTTGGTGACTTTGCATAAATATGAAAACTAAATTTTCGTGATAAAAAAAATATCAACCAAACTTAAATATGCCGGCATAAGGTTTGACTCATGCATTATTCAAACTAATGCAGCGAAATTTGTTATTTATATTCGTTATTTGAATATTATTTTTCATTTAGTCAATTAAATTTTAAGTCGTTTTAATATTTGAAAGTATGCTGCATTGGTATGAACATTTATATAATGAAAAGCATGCAATAGCAGTTGTTAATCACAAACCAAAAACATAATAAAATTGTTGTAATTACCATTTCGTATTGACCTGCAGAAGATCCAACAGATTTATTCTGATTTTGTAACTGACCGACATCGTTAGGCACCTATAACAGGCATTTCATGCATAGAAATTAATGGTATCGATCGAAGGCATGCATAAAATGAGAAAAAAAGTGATTGTGTCCTTTTATTGTTTATATTTATTTTTTTATTTACCTTGGTAGGATTAATTGGCTTTCGAAAAAAGTATGTTTCGTCTTCAGTGACTTGATTAGAATGGTTAAATTTCTTAAGACCTTCAGCACTTAATTTTCTTATAACAGTTTTAGCTTCGTCAAATGTTGACTCGCAAATGAAAACGTCATCTTCAGGGATTTCTGTTGGTCGACCTAAATAAATAAATAATTGTTGAGTAAGTAAATAATCTTTTGCGAAGAGAAATAAAAATTGCATGATTTTAATAACTTACTGCAAATGTAGTCTCCGTAATCGAGAACAGCACATTTTCCAACGATAGCCACAATAGGATGTGTAGCTTCAACAGTAGATAAAAACAACTCTTGCTTATAAAATAGTTTAGCTGGCGGCTGCGTAATATCTGTAGGAGATAACAACCACGGCCCTCTAAAGTAACATTTTCCGCTACAAAATAAAAATGTCAGTAAATCTAAATGCTTTATAAATGATTTTAATTTAATAGATATTAATTTTGTTAAACATACTCTTTTGTTGACCATATGCTGTCGACTTGAGCAATTTGTTGCCTACCACCATCAGTTGCTACATATACAAAGTCTCCTAATTTTACAGGTCCCACACATGTGTTATACTGCTCATAATATGTGTTTTCTGTATCATCGGCATTAAAAATTATCACATTCTAAAACGAAAATTTTTCATAAAAGAGAATTTTAAATATATTTAGAAAGTCGATTATGTTTGAATAAATTATACATACTGGTTTCTCTTTTTCTATTGGCTTTTCCCCTTCTTCAAGCTCAGCTATTTCTTCTTTGTGTTTTTCTAGCCTTTCTTTGTACACAGAAATAACTCGTTTGGGCTCTATTGGCTTTTCTCTCGCAATTAGTTTTAGATGATCTGGATCAAAGTTCCAAACCTTGATTTTTTTGAATGCACGAGCTTTTGTCGAGTACCTTGATTCACAAACATAGACATCCTTTTCAGAAAAACCTTCGGGTACCATTCTGAAGTAGTCTTTCACACTTAAAACGCAACACCTGCCAGCTACTTTAGATAATGGCACAGCTACATGAGCGTCGCTTTTAAACAGTTCTTTGTCAAGAAACTTTCGTGAAGCTACATGATAAGTTTCACTTGGACGGTAGAAGAGATTGCCATAAAGCATTTGTTGACCTTCAGGATTTGTCCATAGCCTTTCAATGAGAACTACACTTGTCTCCATACCACGTTCCGTTGGTTCAATGTATGCAAAATCACCAGCTCTGTATGTTTCTTGATTAAAACTCATTGAACCTCCATTATCACTACTTCCTCCACTGTTGCTAGTATCTCCTTCCTAAAAGAAAATTTTACATTTTTTAAATTTTTTACAAAGATTTATTTTGAAGAAAAATACAAATACTCAAAATACTTACTTTATCGTTACCATCACAGCTTTCATCTTCGTTAGATGATGTAACTTCTTGTTGTAATTTTATTTTCTTTAATTCTGACACTTGATTGGCTAATTCAAGAAGTGTATAGTTAAGAGCAGCTGAATGCAGTAAGTCACCATTTCTAGTAACTTCATCTCTTGTTCTTAAAAAGAAAGCTTGAAGTTCAACACTGTCTTCAAATATTTGAGAATCAGTGCGAGATAATTTTCGTGCTCTTTCTAGACACGTAAAAACATCTTCTTGAAAACGATCTAATCTTTTGTAAACTCCTTTATCAAGGCGACGTTTAATTAAATCAAGTGACAATCCTCGAATCCTAATTAAAAATAATTATTAATATCTTGTATTAAATAATAAAAATAAAAAATTTGATATTTGTAATTATAGTCTATGATTAAACCAGTGTTTATCTACATGCCTTTTTTAATTTTAAGAATTTCTGATTGGCAGTGTGTTAAATAAAATATTTCAATTAAATTTTTCCTATTGAATAATGATTAGTCATCAAAAATTAATTCACAGATAAGCAGAGAAGTCATATCTTATATAAAGTACTAAAACATATAACTACCAACTTGTATTACCTTTTATTGTAAAATGAATTTTTTAAAAATTATATAAGTGCAGATAAGTTTCTTATCTATAATTGTTGTAAATAAAGGAAATTTGTTATTACTTTATGAATATTTAAAATAAATATTTTATATATAATAGAATTCTATTCAATTTAAATTGTTCCTCACAAAATAAAAATAATAAAAATATCTAATTTTTTGTGCATTATCTTAAGAATTCAAAGAATAACTTACTTTTTTCCATCGATAATATCATGTTCAGGTAGCTCAGCCATCGAATCTGAATAACAACGCCCTTCTTCATCTTGGTGATTATATAGGGCAGTGAATATTGACGCCAATATTTCTTGCACTGCCGCTGCGACATCCGGAACACTTTCTTCATCTTCGCTTAATTGTAATTTTGTTTGTAGCACCAACCTTTGCAGTATCAAAGCATCCTGAAACGAAATGAAGGTTTGCCTTAGATAAAGACCTAACTCGGCTTAAGTTTATCTATCAAGATTAATTGAACATAAAAATGGCTGAAAAGAAGTTTTATTTTTAGACCACATTACAGAGGCATTAAATATTAATACTGATAAATTATTAAAAGGCCTGCCTCATTTTTCTTGCATTTTTTCCGTATTCGCTGATCCACGTCTCTATCACGCACGAGACGAATGGAGCAAGGCTTAATTGGCTCTTTTTTAACTGAAGGTTCGCCGTTATTGTCGTCACAAACCATTTCCGAATCTGAACTTAACATCTTTATCAAATACAAGCCTTGGCATACAATGGATTTAAAAAAGTATATAAATTGCTATATTAACAGCGTATTTTTCGACATAACAATAGTCAACATTTACACAGCCCTATTACTCCTTTTTGTTAACACTACGCAATAAATTAAAACATTAACAAACATTAAAAACAGAGCAAATTACACGGGTAGAACTATCTTAAACAAGCATCTTGCAAACGAGAACTAAACGGCGTAACCTCAAAATGAAGGATCACAACAGTAGCCATTTCCTTTTATAGCGGGAAATTTAAATATCTATCTTTTTACAATTAATAAGTAACTATGATCTACTATTGTTTAATCATGGTTTATTCTACCTGCAAATCGATTAAATAAAAGAAAAAAGGAAGTTAAATTACAAAACATTTTAATATTCCTTTTAAATTTAGTAATTCGAAATTTTATTGTTTGGCATCTATAATGTATTTTAAGGATTTAGAAACTAAATTTAATTTATAAAATGTGTGGCCGTCATTACTGAAATATTGTAATTAATTATACTTGTAATAAATAAAAGTTTTTCCTCATGCTTTCTGTAAATACTATATAATTTTATATATTATCCACATTAAGCGTCTTGACATTGATATCCACTGCAGCAATGTTCTTTTATCATACCATTTATTAGTAGTAAAACCACATATCCTTTTATAGGAATTTTTTGATTAATTAATTATAAAATAATTAGCTCAAGTGATAAAAAGCCCCAAGCATGTTACCTATTTTAGGGAAACCTGAATGTCGGAATATTCAAATAATCCACTGGGCTTATTGGTGGTTTCGAAAATACATAAATTATACCTTTAGAACATAT
>JAXIUT010000009.1:28014950-28054773 GCA_035586675.1 Eurytoma californica | reverse complement strand
AATGTCGGAATATTCAAATAATCCACTGGGCTTATTGGTGGTTTCGAAAATACATAAATTATACCTTTAGAACATATGTTCTCAATCATCAAATTTCAAAGGAAAAATGCAGAACATCTAAAGGTTAAGTATCAAACAGCTTCAAATATTAAAAATTTTAATTTTTAACATAAAAGGAATAGTTCTAATCCTTTCTCCGAAAATAGAAATTCTAATTATAAAGTTATGAATATTTTAACCAAATATAATCGTTATTGCAAAATCAATTAATTCTGATGCTAATGTGAAAAAGAAAAAGATACTTCTAAAATTCTATAATAGTTTCGCAAATTTTAAGTTGTGATTGAAATAAACATAATGTAAAATGATTAATTTTTGCTGTTTGTAATGCAATAAATTAATAACCACTATACTACAAACATTGCTTAAACTTACCTTTAGGAAGACTACTTTGTATGTATACTATCAAGCACTTTTTAAATGATTACTTACCTGCATGCAATAGTAATTTTTCAATATAAAACATGCATTAAATAACAAGAAAAAAATGTTCTTGTCTATCACTACGTTTTCAGATATACAGTTCATAAAAAAAAAGAAACCAAAATATTATACAAACCTTATAAATTTGTGAATCTGGTTCATTATACTTGCAAGCGTTGTCAAACATTAAGAGTAAATCAGAGACTAATTCCTCAACGTTATCGTAACCGTTATTTTTTAAAATAGATGCGATTCTTTCCATATGTATGGGATGCTTAATGACTTCATAATAATCAGGGTACTCTTTAACATTCGGCAATTTCATAAATATTGACGATAATTGTCGGCCTTTGGCATCGTGATAATCTTTGATTGTATCGTACATAGTACGCATTTTTTGTACATGTAAAGGCACCGGTTTCCTGGGTCTCCTAAAATTAGATGAACAGTATTAATACCTATTTTAGTTATGTCTTTTAAAGCCGGTTGATCAGAGAAAACGATATTTAGACAAAAAATAAATAAATAAAATGCGGAAATCGAGTTTGTATAACGAAAAATCTATTTTACGTACCCAACATTTCTGGTAGGTGTTGAACCGGTTGACTTCGATCTAGTATCTTGAAGAGGGCCTAACTCCTTTACTTTATCCATTAAAACTTTTTCTAAGGTTTTGGCATCATCATAAATTTGTGAACCTACTTCATTGTACTGACGACAATTTCTAAACATTAACTGTAAAATAAAAATTTTATTCGCATCTGTAATAAAGATTGGTTTATTTAACTATATTTTAGTTTATTTACTTTGAAATCTTGAATTAAATCATTTTCGGATTGATATTTTTCAGCTTTTATGTTTGCTTCAATTGTTAACATATCAATTGGTTCAGCAATTATTTGATAATAATCAGGATACAACTTTTTAGATGGCTTCTCCATAAACATAAGTATTGGTTGACGTCCATCTTCAGTCTGAAAAAATAAATAGATTTAGTAAGAAATAATAAATCAATTCTTTAAGAATACTGGAATAACTAAAATATTTAGATTAAAATACTTACAAGGTATTCAACTACACATTTGACAAGTTTATGTAGCCTCTTTTTTAATGGTATATTGTCCTTGTATTTTCCACGTGTTAAAAGATTTGAAGCTCTTTTAATCAGTTTAGGATGAATGTTGTTCTCACTCTCTTCTTCTGATTCTGATTCCTGTAATATAATCAAATATTCAAATAAAAATTTTTTTTTTATCCAAATTTTATCAGAAATTTATTAACTATACCTGATCAAACTCTAATAATTCTTGAACCTTCTCTTGCATAACTTTTTGCAGTTTTACTGCAAACTGTAATAAAAAGGATTATATATCACATTTTCGTCTTTATATAAAAGAAAATCTTAATACATACCTTATATAATCTTGACGAATAATTATTATACTTTTTAGCATTTTCGAATACAAGATTCATATCTCCAGCAACTTCACTAACTGTGCCATACTCTCCTCTCTGTAATTATTTTAAATTCAGTATAAATAATACAATATTATTTTTCAAATGAAATTCAACAAGTACCTTAATCTTTTTTCGAATTTGCAATAACGATATCGGATTTTTTATCGTTTTATAGTAATCAGCATACAACTGCCGAGATGGCAGTGTCCAAAAAAATTCACTCATTCGAAGACCTGTAAAATGAAGGAATAATTTCCATTATTGATTAGATGAAAAATATATAAACATTTTTATAAATACCTTGACTATTGGGCGCTGTTCTAATAGTTTGAAAAAGTTGCCACTGAGGGTTATCGCTTTCCTCAGTGTCTAAGGGGTCTTCTTCTTCATCATCACTTTCTTCATCTTCATCTTGTAATGAAGCTGCTTGTGTTATTAATGCTTGCGCTGACCTATTGCCTCGTTTACTTCTTGTCGAAAGAGCTGCAGACATGGACTTTAAAACCGGTCCAGACATATCAGATGTTTGCCTTTTAGCAGCTGCAGTGATTATTTTCTTTAGTAATTTAGCATCTTTATATATCCACGATCCTGGCTCATTAAAATTGCATGCATTACGACACATAAGTAGTAAATCCCTTTCCATTTCAGAAAAATTATTATATACATTTTCTTGAATTTTGATAGCTATCGTTTTGAGGTCAATGGGCTGTTCAATAACTTCATAATATTCTGGATAAAGTTTTTTCGATGGTTTAAGAAGAAATGGAACATGAAGAGGTCTACTGCTATCCATAGGATCTGTAGCTAACATTACTGCAGAAAATAAATCTTCGTATGCCTGAGAATCTTCATCTGGATTTGTAGAACTTTCAGAAGTGTCTTCAGTATCATCTTGTCGTGTTACTGTTCTTTTATTCTGAAAAGAAATTTATTAACAATGTTAAAATTGAATAATCACATTTATCATAAATATATTCTTACCTTTAACAGTAACTTTCCTTTGCCAGGTTCTTCTTCATATTCGTCCATTATCCGATTTTTTGTATTGATACAAAGTTCCCAAAGCTCAGTAGCATCTTTATATTCTGGAGATGTGCGCTGTAAGTGCAATATTTTAAAATTTTGAAATTGTACTCAATAAAAACTATACTACTTAATTTATAAAAACATGATAAATATTATTTTATGCTGACTTTAAAGTATTACAGAAGTTTCTTCATGCAAAAGACCACGTAGAAAGCTTACCATGTAAAATGCTTTAGCATTATTAACCATTAGGTGTATGTCAGCTGCCAATTCATCCATATCTCGATATTCATCGGTTTTCAATTTTTGCTGGACCTTTAAAAGGTCTATAGGGTTTGAAACTACTTCATAATATCCTGGTTCTTGCCGTCTCTTTGGAACTCTTATGAAAGCATCACAAAGCAGCGTTCCATCTTCTTTTTTGTGATTTCTTAATAAATCATACAATTGATGACATAGATCACTCTAAAATATTGTTCCAAATAAACATTAGGTTTACTTTGTATAATATTACTGAAAAATACAGTACATATAAAACTTTAACAGCTGATTAAAACAGTTAATGATATTTGCAAGTTCAAGAACTTATCACAAACTGAATCTTTGTTTACACATTACAATTTACATATTAAAGCAACATTTGCAAAATGAAATCAACAGATTTAATTGAAAAGTCTTACCGGATCTAATTTTTTCCTTCTTTTTGTTGGCTCCGGTGTTATATCATCAGGGTCGTCTTCTGTACCTCGACTAGCCACAGACGAGGTCCTCCTTCGCTTGTTCATCTTTCTCAAGCTGCAAGCACAAGAACAGAGCGATCAGATGATTGTAGCACACAGTCAGAGTGTGAAAAAAACAGGCAATAGAAACAAACAACAAATACACTTGTAAAGGAACCAATCCGGATAAAGAATAATTGTAGGGATGGCAGTGTGGGAGTCGTAAGCGTAACACGCGGGTGCCGGACTAGCGCGCGCGAATCTTGCCCCGGCGCACTTGGCTTATCCCACGGGATGCTCGCGGAGTATCCCCTCAGCGTAGGCGCGCACCGATCCTCTCGCCGTTCAGAGCAACACTTCCGAGAAGGCCGAGCCAGCAAAATAACATCGCGGCCGCCGCCATCATAAAACGCTATACACACGCTCCAACACTCGCGGCGTGCGTGTGCCGCGTTCGTGTGCGCGCACGTACACACACACGCCGACACGCGCCAGATCGCCAGATGCCTTCGCTACGCGCACACCGACACTCGAGCCCCGTGCACTCTCCTCCTCCCCTGTCTCTCGCTAATCCTTTGAAAGAGAGAAAAAAAAAACTGCAACGTTTCACCCGCGCCGATCCGCCGCCTTTGAGGTTAAAAGGCGGCCGCGACTCGCTGCTCCGAAAACTTTGTTTACGTAAACAAACGGCGCCGCGAATGGAAATGTGTGCAGCTTACAGCATTGACAAGCCGGAGTAATAGCGGGGGGAGAGCGGGCGAAGGCACGCAGCGGGCCACAGGTGCAGGTGACGATCGCAGCCACCGGGGCGTAACCTCGCCGGCGTGTACGGGGCCTCCCTCGGGGGGCCGCGCGCTGGCGACGACGACGGAGCAGCCGCCGGGGAGCCGAAAGCGCGTATACGCGCACAGTGGATATACGAGTGCGGCTGCGGCGGCCTACGACACGGCTCGCCTCGGCATCATCGATTTCCCGACGAAAATTGCCGCCATAGCGCGGCGGGGAGCATCGCCTCGCTTGTTTCCTATATAGAGCGAGCCCCCTCTCGTTTTTCCGGGAGGCCTACTGCTGTACGGGCCTCCGCTACGCTGCGTCGTTTGTCAACGACCGCATAAGAGGAGCGCGATTACTCTGTCTCGCTCTCTGGCGAGTGTGCGGCGCGGCGGGCATGTAGGAAGCAGCGCGCGCGCGCGAACTCGCTCGGTCACGTGCGAGGGTGTCGTCGTACGGCGGCGGCGGCGGGCCCCGTCCTCTCTGTCTCTCACCTTTTTCACCCGGGTGCGAGCTTCGATGAAGCCGCGAGGCGGCCGGCGGTGAGACTCCTGGAAGCGGATGGTGGATCGGCGATTCACTACCTGCCTCCTGCACGCGGCGGAGCAGCTTTTTTCTCATCTAACATCCACGATGACACGCGATTTCGACGCCATGGTGGCAGCACGAGTGCATTTCTTTTTCGTTTGGGGAATCTCGGGGATTGGCAAAACTGCAGTGACGCCGGACGCGCTGCCTTACGACAATTATTTACACTGAAAAGTAAAGGTTGATCAGTAGAATTCGTTTAAATAAATAAGTTTCTTTATTTTATTCGCTATAACAATAGAGTAATTGTTATAAATAATTTGGCTTTACAATTGATGTATTTAAAAAAATCCTTAAACTACAATGTATACTGTTCCGTTCTGCATTATACCTGCAAACTGCAATAATAAAATTTAACTTTTAAAGCACGTGCTAATTCGTGGTTTCAATAAATTTACAATTCTATTTAATTAAAAGTATATTTTATTTTCATTTTTCTATTTAGCTCTAAACTTTATGATTCAGGCATTACAATGTATTTAGTGTTATCAGGGGTCATCGCATTTAAATTTCGCGCACAATTTCAACTCAGCCAATGGGATGATTTCCTTTGCAATAGCTTTTATTCTACTTGATTGTTGCATACCTCTGCAACCTGCAATATTCCATATTTTACTTGGCTATTTATTTTCTACACAATTATAAATTTTTATTTATAAAATTAAAAATACGAAGTCATATGAATTAACATTAATAATAATATTTAATATTTATATTAAAGCTTTTATAATTTTATTTAATTTTGTTTTTAGAAATTTATGAGTTTTAAATAATATTCCAACTATTCTATTTTCTAATTTATTAAATATTTTTTCGAAATAATGTATATGAAAAAAATATACGATTTATTACGTTTTCAAATTTCTTCAGTTTCATTTCCTCAAAAGATATTTTTGATTTTCCTCAAAAGATAAACAATTTTGATTTAATATAAAATTGTATCATATATTTTGAACTCTAACTAAAGTTTTTTTTACTATCAAAATACATACTCATTAAACTTTTAAAAGAACCTTGAGATATCTAGGGCATTGTACATTTAAAGTTGAATAACAAAACTCTTTTTAGAACTAGTTCGGAAGATATAGCCCGCATTAAATCAATTCGTTTAAGATAATAAATCTATTTTACAATTATATTTTATAAAGACAAACAAACTTTGTAAGATTTATTGTACCTGGGAATATTTATTTTGCCAAGAATTAGACATCTGTAATTCGTTTGTACATACATTTTTAATTCTCTTACCTGTGATGAATTTACTTTTAGTATCCTCCAAAAATAAAGTTTATAAAATATTAACATTGTTTAAATACAATTAATTTTTATAAAACGCTTTTAATATATCAAATAAATTGAATAACTGTAAAAGTAGATAACCGTTAAAAACAATAACAAACACTAATTTTGGCGAAATAAGCGTAATGATCATTGTATTGTAACAGTACAGAAATAATAATGGTTCAAGACTAGTTTGCATTCTAAACACAATTGTAGTGTGGCATACTTATGAAATTCCTTTTTAGTATTGCATTCACAGTGAAATGACATGACAGTGAAATTACATGTGGCCCGTATGTTCGCTGGTTTATTTATGAGCATCATGCGACTACATACTTATGGTACCACTGAAAAAGAAGTTAGTTCGCCATATGATCTTACGAAGATGCGCATGATTGCGGCTGTACATCTACTTCTATTAAGATTTGTTCCGTACTGTTAAGTACTGTTTCGCGCATCATTATTTTTAAATCTGTTAAGTTAACTGTGTCGTGTATAATCTAAAGTATAAAAAAATGTTAAATTACAAAATATTAAATATTTATAAACAATTTTTCGCTATATTAGTGGTGGTGCATTTTCAAGCAGGCGCAAGTTCAGATGTAAGTATTTCAAATTTATTCTAAGAGTATAAACTAAAAACATAATTAAAAATGAATATTGTCTTCATATATCAGGTATTCGATATGATGACTGATGAAGAATTTTATAAAACGTTTCATTCGGAGCGCAATCAAGGTGATCATCTCGTTTTTTATTTTAACTTATTTCGAATAAGGAAAATTACTACTAAGTAATTTTTTTCTTGTTTTCTTTTTTTAGTAATCGAACACGAGTTTGTTAAACTACAAGTATTACCTGACATTCAGTTGAAAGGGAGGCTATCGACAAGAAGTCGAGTTTTATCATTTAAAGCTTTTGGACGATATTACGACTTACAACTAACAGCAAGGGATAATGTATTACTTGGGAAAAATACTCCAATTTGGCATGTTCAATCTAATCCTGAAAATTCATCACTAACACAGTATACATTACTGAACAACGTAAGTGACAATAACAATTTTAATGACATACTGATTTTTTAAAAAATAAATATTTTTATTATTTTGTATTTTACTTTTTTTCAAATAATATTCTGATTTAATAAACAAATAATTCTTGGTTTGTATCAATATAACAAAAATAAGTAATTCTTTCTTGTTTAGATTTTAGATAACGTAACCGGAATTTATGAAGATCCGTCGAATATGATATCATTAATGGAATCTAAATATCACGATAGTGGCGACGTATTTTATGTACGGACTTTTTATTATTATATGTACATACATTAAAATGCATAAAGTAATGTAATTTAATTCACTATAAAATTATTTTAGTGCGGAACGATCACTGCAGATTTAGCTATCAGTCCGCTACCCCAGCGATTGATAAAAGCAATGACTAGTGCAGGTGATACTAACAATGCAAAAGATCATGTAATATACAAAATTATACCCGAAAATTCAACGTACGATTATGCACCGGATGGTAATTTCAAATTGATATTTAACTGTAGGCATTACATTATGCTTAAATATTAAAATCTTTCTCGATTATCGTAGGAAGTGATGTTACGAGAATGTACAATAAGAAGCCAATGAGATTGCAACCTTTACCGATACTATATCCAGAAATTTTGCTTGTTATCGACGCGTCTCTTTATAAGTAAGTTTTATTTATATCATTCTGTTATTGCATACTACTAATTGTTATTTATATTTATGGTAAATATTTTAGGCATTTAGGTAACCAACCTTACTTTGCAATGAATTATTTAGCGCCCTTTTGGAATGGTGTTGACTTACGATACAGACTTTTAAGATCCCCACAAGTCAAACTAAATATTGCTGGGGTGATTTTAGCGCAGGTAACACTAATTTAAGGATTTTATAACTTTACTAGCTGATTAAATAGTATAAATTAATATATCTCCTTTGTACGCATAGGACGATGCAGCTTTAAGATTTATACACAATAATTTGGATGAACATGGTCGAATTCATGCTAAACAATCATTGTTAGACGCAGGGGAATATTTTTACAAGATGTCAAAATTGATAACTTCCAAAGACGTTATTGTTACTATGACGAAGTAAATATTAATTACCACTTATTGGGAAATACACGTAACTCGATAAAATTAAAACCTTTTTTCAATTACGCAGGCGTGATATTTGCAGTTTGAAATATTCGAGTTATTGCAAATCTTCTACATTGGGTAAAGCGTTTACTGGTAAAGCATGTTCCAAAAAGAAAAATACGGCAATACTCGAAGATAATGGTGGGTATGGGGGAATTATTACTGCCACCCACGAAATAGGTCATCTGTAAGTTATAAACGTTAAACTATTATTACAATCGAAACTCTTACATTTCGAAATAATATTCTGCAATCAGAAAAGACATGTAAAGGAGGAGGTACTTTTATCTACTTTACTATGAAAGAATAAATTATTTTTAGGCTTGGAATGCCTCATGATGGAGATGGTGATGCTGAAGATTGTTCGATAACGGATGGATATATTATGGCAAGTGCTAAATATCGGTCAATTAATAGTTTGCGCTGGTCTCCTTGTAGCAAAAAAATTTTAGAGCAATTCGCTGGGTAAATATACTTTCATAAAAAATACGTCATCGCGCAATTGCAATTTTGATAACTAATAAAGTATCAAATATTAACATTTAAGGTTAACAGCTTCGAATTGTTTGGAAAATAAACCTCAGAACTTCGGCCACTTGATTTCCCAAATTTTGCCAGGAAAAGTACGAACTTTAGAAGAGCAGTGCCTTGCTCGCGGAGGATTACCGTGTATGGTACGTATATTTAACACGTTTTCTTTTCATCTTTGCATTAAAAAATTTGTAGTATACCTATATTAAATCTATTTTTTACTGGTAATTGTAATTTTAATAAATGCCTTTATTATTGTAGTACAATGCTACAATTTGTTGGAAATTACACTGTACAAAATCAATGACGAATATGAGATGTGTAGGTAAAGCTCCAGCTGCTGAGGGTTCCACATGTGGAGAAGGTTTGGTAAGGCCAATGAAGTAATTAATAATTTATAAGATGTTGATTGTAAAACAAAGGATTATTTTTCTTTTCATTATTTTTAGCACTGCAGAAATGGCGAATGTGTAGCCGAAACACCTAAAATACTACTTTCAAATAATTTATGAATTGGTGTTAAAAACAAAATCTTTAACGAGTTAAAATGATTGCTAATTATATTATTTTGTATTTTATAATTAAATGTATTTTTTTATATTGATTCTTTTAACTAGAGAAAATGTTTGCTAATCATATTATTTTGTATTTTGTAATTAAATGTAATTTTTTCTATCGATGCTTTTACTTTACGAGACTGAAATAGATTCATGCAATTATAAAATAAAGTGCTTATAAGTTAGTCATATTTTTATGATTTTATTCATACAGTATATTGTTATTCGTCGGAGAATTTAGTATAATCATCGTTACATTGTTTCGACACATTCAGTTTTATTAAATTTGTTAAAATTACTGTATGACTAGGATAGGAATACGTAAAATTATTTTAGTAAAGATTTTTATACAAATTGTTATGATTTATTATCATTACTATAAATCCCTATGCATACATTTATATCTATTATACCTTGCAAAGGTAGCACGTATCACTAATAATATTAATAATAATATTCTTTCTGCAGTGAAGAAGGAACTACCGTTTTTTGTTGGAATTAGGCCATTCTCTATCGGTTTCTGTAACAAATAATAAAAAAATTTAGTATACGGCCTCAAACTACTTTTTACATTTAAAGATTACACATTTTTTAATTAAAAAATTAAATGTGTTTTAATGGGTACATACACATACCGTAAAGTTCAATAACTGTTTCTCCCACTCCACGACTATTTTCTACCTTACATGTGTAATTTCCATAATCTGCGGATCCAATCACACTAACAAAATGCGAATGAATAAACTTGTCTGTAGAAGAGTGAGGAAAATCTGAAGCGATTACATGTCCATTTTTGAGCCACTGAACCGAAGGAGGTGGGTACGCTTCCACGTGACATTGAAGTTTCGCAGAAGCACCTTTGACTTGACCTATTCTCGGTCTTGGAGTGTCAACAACGGGCGCAAACTCAACATTAACTTTGATACTTTCCATCGCATTTGGCTCTTCTCCATTCTCCGCGACGCAGAAATAATAACCGCGATCAAGTCTTGTAATATTTGTGATTTCTAATATCTTTCCGCTGTAACAAAAAGTAAAAATATATTGGAGATATTCATCGTTACTTAATGGTGACACTATAAAAAGTTCCTTACTCGACTGATGTTCCGCCCATTGGTAAAATATCACCGTTTTCTTTTTCCCACGAAATTTGTGGTGCTGGATAACCTTCACTTTCGCATGTTATATTAACAGATTGCCCTTCAAGCACAGATACTGAATTTGGCGTAATGCTGGTTACTTTTGGTGGTTGCTTAATGTCAAGTTTGATTTCTTCAAATAAATTTTCGCTTGCGTCAGCTGATTTAATAATCTGGCATTGATAATATCCTGCATCAGTTGAGCGTAAATCTGTAATCTTCAATAGGTGTATAAAGATTAAATGTGATATTGTGTATGAGGTACTCTAAAAAGCATGCACGTACTCCAAATAACTTTTAACTTACTTTTAAAGTATAGTTCGATGAACTCTCGTCGTATTTAACGGTATATCTTTTATTTTCAACAGATTTTTTCGTAAAATATGCAAGAGAAAATGGTTCGCTGTGATTTGTGTTGAACTTAGTCCACATCAAAGTGAATTCTTTTTCAAAAATTGTACAATATAGTTCAACTGTATCTCCCAATCTTTTTTCCTGATTTTTGGAATTATCTATTATTCTAACAGCCCGTGCGTACACAACTGAAATTAATTATTTATTAATCAAATTGTAAAAATGTGCCCTGAGTCTTAGACAATAATTTGAACAAAAATAATGATAATTTAGAGTTTGTTTACTCACTTGCTTGAAGAAATATTATAATAATAAAAAAGGTTTTAAAGTAAGACATAGTAAATTATATTATTTTACTTTTCAATTAATTGATTTTACGAAAAAAATGAATACTGGAACTGAAACAGTAAATTTATGCTACACTCAACGGACTCTTCTCCATGTAAAGAACTAAACATAATGATATAAATTGTATCTGAGTGTCTCTCTGCTTTATCATTTCACTTCCGAGGTTTTTTTTTGCGGATTTCCTTTCATCTGTACGCTGCTAGATATATACCAAAATGTGTGTCACCTCATTATATGCTTGTATCCATGAATGTGTTTATATAAGTTTTATATTTTATATAAATTAATATGCACAAAAAAAGGGTTGATTTTCGATCAAATTGATTATCGAAATCTGATGTATATAGGAAATGTTTTAACTATGGAGATACCACTCTTTCTGTACTTAAGAGGAGTATTTTAAACCTTGTAGTTTGATAATTTGGTTTGAGTTCTATTCGTTTCAGACTTTTTCGTAAGTCTCGTAATAATCTGAAAATGGAACAAACAGAGGCTCCCAATCTTCACAATTTCTGCTCTACAAACTGACTGACCAGATTTTAAGAAAGGTTGCTTTTTAAGTCTTGCATTGTGCTTTCCGAAACATTGATTGACACCCGGTATAAAATAATCACATGATTTAATCATGTGATTAAACCATGTGATTAATAAGGTGATTAATCAGATGATTTTTAAAAAAATCACGTGATTTTTTGTCCCAAATCAACACGTGATTTTAAAATCACATAATTTAATCACCTGATTTCAAAATCATGTGATTAAATCACATGAGTAAATCACGTGATTTTCAAATCACCTGTTGATTTGAGATAAAAAATTACGTGATTTTTTAAAAATCACATGATTTAATCACATGATTTAATCACATGATTTAATCACATGATTTAATCACATGATTTAATCATGTAATTATTTTAGACCGGGCAACTTTTCTGAATAAATAATTATTTTTGAAATATCTTCTAGCATACTTTATTTAAACGACGAGATGTTGCCCGCCGTTATCACGGAGCGTATGCGCATTACGACCCACTCTTAGTCCTACCATTGGTACGTTAGGGACATGAAAGCCTGTAGCTTGAGCAGGATACAAAATCGAAGGGTCCCGTCAGTGCCGCGCGTTGCAGCGCCCTGCTCGCTACTCATCGTCACGAAGACCCACACTTCGACGCAGCCATGGCAATACCGAAGGAATTACCCACTCGCCATTAAACGGAAAAACCCGGACTCCCTCCGTGGGTACTTCTGTACCACTAGGGCAGAACAGTTTTTTGCTCCGAAACGTTTCGGAGTGCCGAGGGTAGCGCACAGCTGGAAGGAAACAACGAGGCAAAGCAAGGACACCCCGCATTGACGTTCTGAGGGAAGTACCGTTTACATAGGGACTCCGAAGGAAAGGAAGGGCGAAGAAGGAAAGGGATCAACGAGAAACGATATCAATCTCCTCGTAAGGAACTTCGGAGGGGGTAGCACTAGGAACACGCAACAGCAGACCAATGCCGGCCAGCTCACCCGCGCGCACTCAGCTCGCATGCGCTGTGAAGATTGCACGCTCGGCGAGGGAGAAGGGGCGAAGCGGTCCACGGCGTAGAAAAAGCAGAACTACCACCTCGCGAGAGATACTGGCATCATCAAGCTTCAAACTATTGAGCGACACTTCCCTTCGTAGATTTATACACGATATTGTGCCCAATTGGGTATTGGAAATTCCCAATATTTTTTTAATTTTACGTATCTTTTATTTGAAATCAAGGAACTTAACCGCAGATGATACATCATCGTCAATCTTCGCCGTTAATTCTACTTATCGTATTTTTGAATATTTTTTTGGTTTTTATCTCGTTTTTCATATTTTGGAATGGGTTTTTTCGTATCGAGGTTTCGAAATGCATCAAATCTATCTACGTAACTACCCTTTATGGCGTGACTCGAAAGAGAGAGACGCAAGAGATGCAACAGCAGATGCCACACCACCAAGTGAAATGCCGCTTCATATATTTATATATGAGATTGTACGCGAATGTGTAGAGTGCATCCCCTTTATTGTTGTAATGTTATGTTTCTTTTATCTCGAACCCAACGATTTACACGACTTAACTGCAGGTGACTCACTACCAGTTCGATTTGGAACTGATATTATTATGTGTTTTTTTCTCTTATGTCTCATTTTACGTATTTGGAAAAAGGGATTTTTCGAATTACTTCAAGACTATCGTATCTACCGTTTGTGGCGCGACTCGGAAAAAGTTCGCCAGATCGGAGTCAGCGCTTAAGCTGTCTAGTGAAATAAGTTTTTTGATAATAAACTATCCATACAGGCTAATTAATTGGCGTTTTGCAATCATTTTCAGCCCTTGCATGTTGATTCCAATTATAATTTGTTTAATATTTAATATTGCAATTATTGAACACCCTGAGATAGAATTTATTGATTTTTGCTGGAGATTTTATTGATGGATTCCATTTCAATATAGATTGAAATTCGTGGTTTATATTGCCATATTAGATTTTTGGATCTTAAGTTTGTTAACTTTACTTTGCTATATACCGAAAAAAGCCAGATGTATAATCTGCAGAAGTAGCAGGTAGCGCCCCAAACGTTTATTCGGAAAGCTCACGAATTCGGGAGCAAAAGTACGAAAAGCTCCTGCGCGTCATCTTACGTGCAGCGGTACTATTATTTCGGAGCAGGGGCCGTCCAAAATCAATAGCATCATGCAGCTGCCCGTTATAATATGAAGCGGCTCTATAAGTCCAAGTACGCGCTGCCCAATACTTTTTTCAATTCATAACAAATTGTTAATTTATGACTTAATACAATACTTATATTATACATTATATTATATATTATACAATACTTACATATGCGATCATAATGTAACATTAAAAAATTTAATGTCTGATTCTGTTTGATGTACGCAAAATTCTATAAATCTTTTTTATTTTGAATTGTTTGCACGTGTTATTAAATAATAATAATTAAAAAATTATAATTTACATGACATTTTATTATCAGCTTTCCATTTCTCACTTGCACAAGTGCTTACACGGTTATAAATAATATAGAAAATTGATTATGTTGACTTCATTTAAAATGATTTTGTGCCTTTACTATTCATCCCTATAGATATTTTAAATTAGAATTAGCATTTCAGATGTACAGAGTAAACAATAAAGATATAAAAACTAAGTTTTACTACAGGAAAACATGCTGCTGTATATCTTTTCAAAAAAATTTAAAATGCCTACTACAAATTTCTACAATTTTTATTCTAGTTATTAACACAATAAAATTATTTTTTATCAGCTACAACTTCGTTATTAAAAATCTTTTATGCACTTATTATTTGTTCAGTTACAAGTTTGCCTTATTCCATCAATGACGTATGCAAATATCACAGTTTGTACACGGCGATACTTCTTATCAATTTCAAAGATAAGAGTTTATAGGTAAGAAAATGAGAAATTCTGAATTAGTGGTAAATGATATCATCAAATGTGAATGTGTGGTTCGTTTAAAAATCAATTTTAAGTTGTTTAAAATTCATTTAAGTTATAAAAGTAAAAAACACTGTTTTATAATATGCAGTTAAATGTTTTTTTCGAATCTCAAGGTGTATTGAAAAATTAATTGAAAAGTGAAAGTTACGCATACATACTATAATTATATTATCATTTGTATACTGAAATTCATTTTCTGTTTAATCGAACGACTTAAGTGTTCACTGGCGAAGGCTAAGAAACTCGTCAGCTACTAGACGAAAAGGTACCTGGTATAAATATCGCCAAGTAATTTTGAGTCAAATGTTAGTGCTGTTACTTAAGTGGAAAGACCTACTCTGGACTTTGAAATGGACTGTCTGGTTCTTCTATTGTTGTGTTTTCTTGGATTTAATACGTATCCAACAAAATGTTCCGAGGTACGAACTTTGAAACATTTCCATACAATACTTTGCAAATACTTTGGCTGTGCAAACATAAACAATTTGTTAATAATACACAATAATTAGCATCTTTAATTAGCATCTTTATTTTTTAAGGTTTCTATTAGCAAATTGTTAGAAGATAAAAAAATAATTTTCTTTCATCGAGGAATTATTAATGGTAAAAGTCATAATTTTTTAGTAAAACGATGAATAAGTTATTTATTTTTCTACGACTTTATTAAGTTACTTAAATTTAGTTCCAGAATTCCAGAGAATTAATGTTGTTACTGATTTTAAACAACGCACCCGACGTCAACTTCAACCTATTTTTTATTTTGTACATTTCAATATAGACGGACAAAAATACAGTATGAAACTTATTTGGCGAAAGCGATCAGTTTCTTCCTTTACAAATCCAGTATGGTTATTGACGTCAGTTACAGACCAAGAATCAAATTATGCATACAAATTGGTCAATCGTGTAAGGTTCAAAAGAATTGTTTTGTTTAATTACTATTTATATTTCAATTGGATAATTAGTATATAACATCTTTTACCACAGCAAGAAACATATTTTGACGGAAGTTATTTTGAAAACAAAAATACTTTGACTACTTTGCTAGTACATTACGATAAACTACAGCGAAAAATATTGTTTGTAAGTATATACAATATATCGTTAAAAACGTTGATCGTTGATTTCAATATCAATACTAGATACTTATTCTCAGAATTCTGATTTTACTTGATGGAAAGGATGATAAATTTTCTTATCTAAACATAATTTAGAATAAAATTTAATCGTGATTAATTTTTTAATCATTATTTGATGTATTCTATAAAATTACTTTTATTTCAAAGGATGGTATCTTTGGCCTTGGTACAGAAACACATGTCATCCGGTCAGCCCCAGAAATGTGGTTACCATTATCAAATCTTACTGCGGAAAATTTAAAATTGACAAATGAAGAAAGGAACGAACACGTAATATATAAAGCAAACAACTACGATAAGAAATATCGATCTCACTTCCGTAAATAATTATACAATGATATTATTTAAACATTAATTAATTTTAAAGTGCATGCGGTGGACATTATATAAGTATGTTTTAATAACGTTGGTGGTTTTTCACATAAGTTAATCATTTTTTCATTCACCATATTTTCTACGATGTTCATTTAATTAAATATAATAAATTAAAGAGAACATTGCTTATTTTAATTTAATTTAATCGTTTTATTTGTAATTCTTTTATGATTTCTAGTTACATTTGACGACCCAAAGGCTGATGAAAAATTGGAAACTTCAATCGACAAGTTGTATATAAAAATTTTACCTTTTATTGATTATGAACTTCATAAGTACGAATAATTTATTTTTGTTGCTATAAAGGGCAACACATTGAAAATAACAATATTTTAAACATAAAAGGAATGTTCATTTCTTTAATTTTGCAGATTAATGGGAGAAAATATTCAAGAGACTTTAAAGTATGTGACCACTTTTTGGAATGCAGTTGACTTGAGGTTTAGTGATCTCTATCCGTCTAAAATTCAAATCATGGTTACTGGTATAGTTATTGTTACGGTTAGTCCACAAGTATTTGTATTAATCATAATATGAAAATTCAGTTTATTTTTACGAAGGTAATATTGATATTCTTTCTAGGATGAAAATGCTTTAAGCTTCGTAAATGAAATTCGCGATAAAAAAAATTTGACTAAAGTGAATGCTTATCAATTTTTAGAGGAAGCTCGAACGTTTTTTTATGAAAATTTTATTAAAGACACAAATTTTACTAACTATGACTCTATTTTTATTATGACAGCGTAAGTAGTATACTGTACCTTGATGAAAACAATGTACAAACTTATAAACTTATCAAAAATTATTTTACGTTTCAGATTGGATACTAAACCTACTGCAGGTAAATCTTAACATTATTCCTTGCATTTAAAGGGTATTACAATCAGCATTATAATTTAAAGGAACTTTTGAAATTCTGAAACAATTTATTGTAGGTATGTCGTACATTGGGAGGATTTGTAATAAATTGTACAGCACTGCTTTTATTCAAGATGATGCTAATTATTTGGGTTTGCATTCTGCAACACATGAATTGGGACACCTGTTAGTTGCATCATTGTTAAATTAATTAAATTGCATTTTATCATCAATTAAAGAGTCAAGCTACTTACTTTGCTTTATATTTTAGAATAGATCTATATCACGATGGATCAGAGGATGCCAAAGTCTGTGAACCATACGATTTAAATAATAACAGAAGCACAATTATGGCACCAATTGCTGTAAAATCACAATCGCTGATATGGTCTCAGTGCAGTAAAATAAGTCTTCAAAAATTCATTAAGTAAGTAAATATGTAGAAAAGAACATACCTTTAGTATGCGTGATTGACTGAACTATAATATATAATAAAATTGCACTTGCTTTTATAGAACAAGGGCTGCTAAATGTTTACGAGAAGCATACCGTTCAAAGTAATGCAATTTCTAATTATTGATACCTTCTTAAAACTATAACAATGTTTTTGATTGTTCCATCTGAAAAAGAAATGTAGCAGTATTAATAAATAGTTTGCAATTGTTTACTGGTAATTTAATATGAAAATAATTAATTTCATGAAATCAAATTATTAAAAAATGAACAATTTTATTTATTTAAATAATAATAATGAAAAATATAAGTGTTTTATCATCCGAGTTCTTTATTACCGGTCGATTAGTTATACAACATGGGAGAAATTGACTTTACCGATACGAATATAAGGTTCGTAGGGTAGTTCATAGATGTCTTTCATAAAAATTCCTTCTTGAAATGAGTTTAAAACGTATAAGTTGATACGTGAGAAAATTAAATTATTAAATAATCTAATAAAATAATAATTTTAAAAATTTTAAAAACATAAATTTATAAATTAACAATTACAGCTCTCTTCCATTGCGCTTGACGTTGTATAAATGTACATAAATGTCTTTTTCGAAATTAAATTTAATAGGCTTTTTTATAAAACTTTTGCTATTAGTTTACTCACTATAATATTTAATTTTAAATCATCAAACTATTATTGTTTGCCTTATAATTATTTTACCCTTTGGCATTTCCCCGCAGTATGTCAAACTAGAACTAAACTCGCATTCATGCTACATCTGTTGCGGTTCGACAGGCGCAATCTGTTTTTGACAGGCTCAGTGAAACCTATATGTGAAAACAATCTTTATTGCTTTTGCTTATCACGAAAAATGTATTTGCATACGAAGAAAAATAATCTAGAAAAATTTTCAAATGAATTAGGTTTTAGTTTTTAAATAAACAAAATCATATTACTGTAAAATTTTAATAAAACTAATAAATTTTTATTTTTGTAACTTTATCAAGTTTGTTTGCTCTCGGATGACGTTATTGATATAATTATCTGAATTGAGCTGGAGTTAACATTAACATAATACATTTTATTTTCTTATGATTTAAAATTATGATATTTTATATAAAATGCTTATGCATTTGCACGTTATATAAATTCGTCCCCGAGTGTCCCTAGTAATCTCGTCATTCCCCAAGTTATTTTTGAAAAATAACTAACACTATTGACACTACTGTCACGCAAGTGACACTGCGTTTCAATCTGGATGATAATGCTCTGGAAGGCGCCTACATTTGCTTAAGCATATGTACGTGCATTGAGAGACACGGGGTCAAGTCGTGATTTCGTCAGCTTTTTTTTTCACTCGCACTCGAGGAGTCGGGAGGGCGCCCCTCGTGCGTCTCCGTCTCTTCCTCTCACTTCTTCCTCGCCTCGGCTCTAAGTCCAGAAGACTCGGAGGTGCAGGAAGTGAAAAGGGTTCCCACCTCCGGCTCTACACTTTCGGCTAAGCCGATATGCATTCATTATAATAAGAAATGAAAGAGAGCGCGCGCGCGCCAGCAGCCACTCGCTCCTCGGAGCACTAGGTAGCAGAGTGAAAAGTTTGAGCGCGTCTCAGCTTATCAACTTCCTCTGAATTTTATATTATTTAAGAGAATTCCTCGTCTCCCCGTGCCGCAGCTGAGCCCGACGCACCCTCCGCGCGCTACACTCGGCAATCGTGGCGGTCGCTTCTATTATACTTGTTCCTGCTCTTATATTCTCAGCTCTTTCTTTCGATTCTTTTTTTTTTCCTTTCTCCCTTCCTTTTTTTACACTTAGCTCGTTTCTCCGCTGCGGAGTAGCGCGCGCCTCTCTATTCGGACGGGGCTAGTGTATACAGCTATACACGCGGCGTTTTGGCGAAGCGCTCCGATGGAAAAGTTAGCCAAAGTTCGTACCTCGATCCTCCACGGCGGTGTAAAGCGAATGGAAGAGCACGGCATTTGAAGTTTCTCAAATGTCATTAGCATATTTATTTGTCGCTCAAAGTAGTTTATCCACGCGCTGCCGAGCATTGTAGATCGATTTTCCGCATAAGGGAGTCCTTCCGATTCACGGAGTTCAACGGCTCGTATATACGCAGGTATGTCGCGCCGGCGAATGCACGAGCCTCATAAAGACAATGACAGAGCGGCGACGACAGCTTTGATGTTGAGGCTTTGACATCGACGAGCCTTTAACGCCTCGGCGAAGGTGCTTTTATGTCTTCGAACTGCGGTAACTCGATGATTTTGTAAACATGAATTCAAATTTGTTGATAAGAAAGTTTAGCGTGTGGGTACTTTCCTTCGGTAAGAAAATGTAAAAAATTAATTATTAATAAATGCACATTAAATCCACGTGCTGAAAACATTTGAAATGCACATCGATTTTTTCAGCGCGTGGATTTAAAACGCCTTTGTTAATGATACTAAGATTTTCATATGATTTAGTAAATTACTAATCTGTAATTAAGTTCAATATGAGAATATACGAGATTATGATTCTAATGATCAGTACTGTAGAAAATGCATAATTGAGAAATATCAGAATTTGATGATCACTGAATTTAAAAGAATAGTGGTTATTATCAAACGTGAGAGAACTTGTCAAATGAATTATCTGCCTTTTTCATCAAATCTGGTTATCATAAAGAATGCATGCTTAGGTTTATTCACTTAATTTACCAGAAAATCACAATTATTAAATCTCAATTTTTGCAGATAAGAATTTAAGAAGAACAAAAATATTCCAGGCAGACTTTTATCAAAAATCTCAAAAAAAATTGTACAACAGCTTCCCTCTAAAGTTGAATAAGTAAAATTTTATTTAAATAAGTGAATATTCACTTATTTAAGTGAAATTTCACTTATTCAACTTTTGAGGGTTGACAGCATTTAGACTGCAAGGCAACAATTACAATTTATACCATATAAATAATAAAAGAGTAGAATAATGAGTCAATCAATTGTAACAAATTTTTATTTCGGTAGTAAAGGCATAACGATTGAGTATTGAGTAAGGGGCATTTTTGAACTCTTAGAAATAGAATAGAAATATTTCGTATGAGTGTGGAGCTTTTTCTCCTTCTTCATGCTCAATGTTTTTCTTATTCATTTTTAATTTCAATAATTCGCCAATAACCACTCAGTATTTTTGCAATTCCATGAGGATGGACGCAACAGGCGGCTTTTCCTACACGCGCCTGTTCACTCTCCTACGAGTGCCTCCCATGCGGAAACTCTGCTTAACGTGATTTCTACACAAGTGGGTTTATCCGCTCGTTCACGTTTCGATATATTCAGTAAGTAAAATGCATATAAATATTTGTGCGATATGAAGTTTTACTTAAAATTGCATTCGATGGGTACACACTGAAACGTCTACATTTGATTTTAACTTGAATAAGTAATTCTCGACATTTTCGCTGAGAGAATTTTTCCGTAAAAATTACGAGAAAAAACGTAATCGTGGGACCGTTTGCCATCTTGGAAATTTTTACGGGAAAATCATTGTAAATTTTACGTGGAGCTTGCACGCTACAAAAAGCTCCGGAAAAATTACGGCGATGTTTCCGTAAAAATTACGGAGATTTGCCTATATAAAAATTACGGAGCTTTTCGAATCGCTCAAGCTCCGCGTAAAATTTACGATGATTTTCCCGTAAAAATTTTCAAAATCCCACAATTCTTTCAGTGTACATACCTAGTATCTCGAAACTGGAACATATGTTAAATGATTAACAAAAATTTCTATAAGTTTTTTAGTTTTTAGGTGATTGGTCTCCCTTCAGTGAATATATTAAATTTTAAAATAAAGCATTCGTCACCAAGCTGGATTAAACAATCTAGATTGTACTTAGTATTTATTATTACATGATTATTTATTTACCTCAAGACACTTTTACCGTTCAACCGTCGTTAAATAAAAGAAAAAGCTCCCAAGCTCCAGAAAAAAAATATCCGGAGAAATCATCCCTGTCAGTAGCGCTCAAAGGGCTGAGGAATTTCATCATCATCATCATCATCATGGATACAGCGAAAAAAAAAATGTGACGGAGGGAAAGCGCTCGCTCCGATGGGATATTTAAGTAACCCCCGGCGATAGAGGGAATAATGCCTGTACGTGGCGGGAGAGCGGTAAAGCGAAAGCGAAGCGTCTGTTTACAAGGTGAAGCGCCCGCTGATCCTCAGTTGATGCGACGGCCTTATCCCCGGGGATCGTCGATCGATCCATCACGGCGGGAGCGCGCATACGTATGAAGCCGACGTAAGCCGTCGTGCGAGTTCGCAGTCTTAAGACCGGTCGTTCGCGCGTTTCGGCCGCCGCCTTCCTCGCTTATTATACTGCATTACAATATATATCGGCCACATCGGCGAGATAGAGCGAAATTTGTTCACTTAACGCGGACTTACCTCGCCTGTGACAGCTCACATCTTCATATCAGGGAAAACCGCCACGTGCTCACGATCATTCATATTCACGTCGATGCTCGCTTTTTTATTTCTGGCTTAATGTGTGTTAACGGTAATATAAATATGTCATTTTGGTCCGATAATAACAAATTCCTGGTGTGAATAGTAATGAAAAGGGACATTTGGAATTTGATAAAATGTATACTATTTTTCTCATCCATGTCACCAATATAATGCACTGAAAAAATAAAAAGCAGATTCTTCATTTTACACAGTAGATTAGATATTTGTGAAACGTCATAAGTATTATACTATAACTATAAAAACAGTTTTAAAGAACTGTAGAATTAATATTTTAGAAATAATTAAGATTGACATTTATGGTTATTAATCCAAAAGATGTACTAGTGTGAAACAGTTAGATTTACTTTTTTCACGTATTAGTTTTAAAAGCTTTGGGATATAAAATAAATCTATAAAAGTGGCGCTTACATTAAAAAAGAGAAGCTGCTGAAGTATAAAATTTATTTTGTACAATTTTTCTCTGAAAATGATTGCGAATTTGATGAGCTTTTGAAAAAAGCTCTCTTAATTTAAACTAAATTTAGAAAAAAAGCTCTGGGACGAGGAAAGGTTTAAAGCTCGGGCAAGCTCACCGAAACAGGTGACACGGCTCGCGAGCGCAGCCTCGCGTAAGGTATTAAAATTTAAGCAGCCGAAAAAAGAAATTCAATCCGGAAGGGAGGGGATTTAGCCTGCAAGCTTGTCTGTGCCGCAAAGGGGAATGGCGAGTGTACAGAGACTGTAAGGCAGCGGGGGCTGGAGGGCAGAAGCAGCGGATGCATGCAGTATCGTAAAGGTTTAGAATATATTTCAGAAGCAGGGCTTTATAGGAAGAGGCGAGTTCCTCGACGAGCGCGCGGCGGCGCTTTTAAAAGCTCGGAAAAAAGCTCGGGCGCGACACCGGGGCTCGGGCGCTTGTATGGGTGCTCGCGCGACACAGAGGCGCTCGCTCGCTCTTTGCGCCATCCGGAAAGCAATATATCGATGTTTAGCAACCAATAAACGGATCCCTCAAAGAGGGCTTTTACGAGTGAAGCGAAAACGCGCGAAGCGCCGTATATATAAACCCGCTTTCTCTATTGGCGCGGGGCTATATACAGGTATGCGCGCGGGGCGCGCTTGTTCGCGTCAGCGCGATGCCGACCGAACACCACGCCGCTTTTACGGCTCAAAGTAAAGGCATTTATAGTGCCGTTTCCTTCTTCAACCTCCGTTCTCCTGTGGCATATGAACATGCGCGTTTAACGCCGCTTTTATGATAATGTTATCAATATCGGCTTTTATAAAGAACCTTACCTTTTTTTTACTTTCCTTAGAATATACTCCGGCGATACCTTCGATTTTATTCCTTTTATTACTTGCTATGCTCTTTTCATAGTTGCTCACTTTAATATTTAGAAATAAAACTCTTTTTCAGTCTTCATTGGTTTTTCTTCGTGGTAAAAATTAAAAAAATTAATTTCTCGCAAAATAATTTTGTACAAGTTCGTTTTTTTAACTTTTTTGCCCATTCCATGTTTCCGAAGTGTTTCATTTCGTCTTGGCTACTGCACATTATTGAATAAAAATACAATTTTGTATATTTGTATATCATTAAATTATTGAGAAACGTATTATTATATGCATATAATTATATTTGTTTACCGACATTTTAATAGAATTTTAAGAAACGTTACCAGTTGGTTAGTTAATTATTTATAGTTCTTATTCTATACTTAATAAAATGAGCAGATTGTTTAACATTATATTTCAAAATTTCGAAAATACACCTGCTATAACTACTTATATATGCTACTGGATTTTACTATCTCTATAGGATGTGAATGATTAAAAAATAGTAGATTATATACCTAGGGAGTAAAAGTAAAGAATTTCTTAGATCGTATGTAATTGTCGACAAACATGCGATCTGAGGCGTTCTTTATTTACTCCCGTGGTGCATATACTATTTTTTGCACGAGGGGCGTAAAATGCGTACCTTGGTTACCGCCCCTAGGGCGTAAAGTACGCACTTTACGCGCCGTGTGTAAAAAAGACTATTATTCTTACTCTATTCGAATTAAAACTGAGCCACTTTAAAGTCTATAAGTGCTTCAGTTTTCACCCGAATCGAGTGATTATTCACTTTGTCATATTTATATAAAAATATAGCGCTGGGAAATGCAAATACTAGTAATCTTAACTAGAGAAAAATTAAAGATAGAATAAAAATTGCAAAATAAATTAACATTGGATTATACCATTATATCGTATTATAAATAAAAATAATTGCACGAATAAAAAAAATGATTAATAAAGAAAAAGCATCCATTTAACAAAAAAGGTAGATTTATTAATTTACAAAACTAACATTTCGAAATACTTGGTTTTCCGAGGTAATAAGTTACTCTTGACTCTCTTGAGTGACCGTGTGTCAGAAACAGTTGGATCGTATATTTTTTAGCGATAAGTAATACAAAAAATACGGTGTCTGTGAGCAAGAGTCTCTTCTCCTTCTGCAGGCGCGCGGAAAGACTTCATAGCCGTTTCCTTTCCTTATTGAAGTGCTCTTGAGCTGTGACTTGCAGAAGCAATAAAGTTACTTCTTCTGCGATCCTCAACTGAAAAATAAATAAAAAATTTATTTAGCCTATAAAATAAACCGTCTAGTTGAGATTAATAAAATAAATAAATAAATTTCTTATAATAGCTAACCATCGCATGTTATTTTAACTAGTAAAAATATCTTTTACTGAAATAAGATTAGTATAAGTTTATTCTAATTTGAGAAGAAAATGTTTCTCGCCCTAAAAAATAATAGCAATAAAAATGCTGAAAAATCAGTGTAATCTAATCTACTTGTAGAATCCATTTCATCGGCAGCAGCAGCAGTAAATGTCACGCGATTCTTCAATAAGCCAAGTTCGTCGAGTATAAAAAGGTACTGCAATTCCCACAAAAAGCTCTCGGTCGAAAGAGCAAAGGTATATATAAGAGACGGTGCTGCCAAATCGAAGGACGATAGACGAGAAAAAAAGAACCCCGAGCGCTCCTTGGAAAAATACGCTCGAGCAATCGTCGCTCTATACGTGATACACATATACACATATATATATATCCCTCGGTCGCTTAGATTGGTTCGAGTTGCGCGCGCAATTTCGCTCGCGGGAGCTTGCGGAGCCGAGGTCGGGCCTTGCATCTCCCACCCACCCTTCGCCCGGGAGGCGAAGCGCGCGAGCAGATTTGCCGTGTGCACATATAGCGCGCGCGTAGGTGGGTCGGCATTCGGAGCTTTCTCCGCTCTCGGGGCGCTATCTCTCTCTCTCTCTTTTCCCGGGGGCCGCGATAGCCAGGAATAGTACGTTTCCGTGTTCCCGCGGCGCCGGGGAGAGGGAGACGGAGGACGAAGAAAAGCACCAGGAGACCAGCGCCCCATTGGCCGGCTAAGCTCCGGGGCTCGGCCAATCCGCGGCCCGCCTGATAACGACGCCATGCGCCCTGTTCCGCCTCCTCAAGACGCGCTGTTATATCGTCTTCTTCGCCTACATACTTGCGCGGCCACGTGGCGTACGTGTGTTAGCCAGGAAACATTTTTCTTTATCTACTTTGATATAAAAAAAAACTTTTATAAAGTATTGATTTTTATTTGTTTTTTGTTATTAAGATGAATTTGAGTACTTTTGTCGATAAATAAAAAAAATATTTAGAAATTTTTATAATAGAAATATTTTTATTTCATTAAAAACCTATCAATTTAACAAAACTAAAAGTATTAGTATTATTAAGTGTTCGTTTAACACTTCATAAGTTTTCAAATGTGGTGTTATAATATCTTTATGCAACCTATATATTTGATGATTTTTAAACGTACATGCTATTAAAATTTACATACCGAGTGTGTTATTTTATTTACATCCTTTTAACGCGTTCGACATTAAAAATGAGAATAATGTTGATCCATGTTTTCGATATGTAAGTATAAAAAGCTCGTTTTGCCTAGAAGAAAATAATTTTTGTACCCCTTCATTTCATGCAAATGAGTCATGATAAACGAAACGTGCTTATGTGATAAAATAGCACACTAAAGAAATGCAAACTGCAATATGTCCTAGAGAAATAGTAAAATAATTATTAAAATTTATACTTGCGCAATAAATTTGTTGTTCCGCGATTCATGGAAAAAAAGCTCTAATATAAAAACTGCAATAGTCAAGTTTAATGTTCTTACAAACTATCGTAATTGGAAAAAATCTGAATAGTTTCTCGTAAAATTTACTACAACCAAAGTAACATTTGTTAGATTTTTGATAAAAGAAACTATAATCATTTTACCAATAAGGTCAGTTTGTGAGAACATTTTACTATTGCAGCTTTTGACAGAGCTTATGCCTTAGCGCATAAAGAACGCATAATTTTGAGCTTTTTACAATGTGAAAATAAATTTTAATACATTTAACTTTTACGACTTCAAAATTAATTAAAAAATCAAATTTTTCTTAGATTCAAACATTAAACTTGATTGTACCCTCTAAAGTTGAATTATTGAAAAACCACTAAAATTACTAGAACATACTCTGCAAATCACTGAATAGTTCACTATTTTTTAGTGAAATTTCACTAATCGTAGTAGTTTTTCACTTCTTCAACTTTAGATATTCAGTATAATAAATAAATTGCGCGCTGTTGACTTTTCATTATCAGAAACCACGGCGAATAAGCGAAATAAGCGTTCGGTAAAATAGCGTAGTGGCAAACGGCCGTAAGCAGCAATGAAGTCGAGGCAAGAAAAAGGGGGCGCCAAGCAGCTAATTCGAGAGGCCAGGTAAGCCGCGGGCCGGCCGTAACGGAGCAGTTGACAAGATGACGTCGGCCGATAAGGGCGCCGGTGGCCACTTGGCCGCGCGGGGCGAAAGTGCCCAGGGTGCGTGACCAGGCTGGAGGGCCGGCCTCTCTCACGTGACGCGTGTAATAACCGTGGCGAGCGAAGCTCCTCGGAGCACGCACGCGGCCCGCAAAGCTCCGGCAAAAGGAAATGCCCCGGGGCCGTGCGCCGGGGGTGCTGCAATGTCCTTGGACACGAAAGCCGCGAAGGTAATCGCGCCTTGCCGCCGGCCCTCGATAAACCCACCTTTTTCACACTTTTTTTTTCATTGAGATTTATCGTTGTAGGTTTATAATGGGCAATAAAATGAAATATTGTATTCTAGGATACGAAGAAATTTTTAGTTTGAAATTTTGCGCAGTTATTCTCTAACTTATATAACACAGATTGCATTGATTCATTTCAAGATTTATTGTTAAATAATGGAATTTACTCCTCTTTATTCTTGTAAAATAACGTGATATAAAATAAAATGTAAGAGCAAGACGAGGAGATCAAATTTTATGATTATATTAAGGTTCATTAATTGACATTATTTATAAAAACACATTTCATGTTTCTCTAACAAATAAAAGCAAATTTTTTTATTTTGCAACAGTAGTAGCCAAATTTAAATCGACCATGAAGAAAGCCACCTTTTGCCTATTTTTCGGGAAAAAAGCTCTTTTGAAATAATGCCGCGAAGAAAAGCTCTTTTAATTTATTATTTCTTAATTAATAATAATCATCAAATACCATCTCGAGAACTTAATATATCATTATGATTCTTAATTAATAAAACCACTGAACTACGAGTAATGTAAAAAATAGATTATTAAATAACAATTGTAATTTTTTGAAATAGTCATTAATTAGTTTTTCGATGATCTATTTTTACGGTTGTTTTAGTTTTCGTGCGTATATATTGAAACTTCATTGAACATTCAAGTTATTTATATCACTCATTGTGAAAATCAAAACGCAATAAGGCCTTGTTACAGTACGTAATATTAGGTAGTTTATTTACCACCAGGTGGACTTTTAGTCGGATATATTTCCCACTAACGGGTCTGCTGCCTCAGTTTTATATAAACCACCTTTGCACCTGAGTGGTTAGGCGCTTAAGAAATCGATTGCTTCAATATTTGCACGATTACAACTGCAAGAATGTTTTCTTTTTTTGTCGTCTCCTTTCTTGATGTAAATCCGTAATCTCCCAGAGGTTATAAAGAAAAATGATCTTATCGTCGAAAAACCTGAGTTCCTGCAATTATTGCAATCAAATGTGTCTAAAATTACAATCACGCAAAATACACGAATAACTTTACTAGATTTTGTTTTTGGGACCCGTCAATTTTGCAGAAAACCCAAAATTTTGAACCCAGGCTGAACCTCGGGGCGCGAACGAACGCGCACAGTTATTTGGCCTCGCGGAAAAACTCTAGAGCGGTGTTCAATAATTCATCGGCGGTGCATTTAAGCGTGCTGGATGGCGGACGAGGCCGATTAATTCAGGGGCCGAACAAAAGGGCAGCCGTCAGAGACAGGTTAATCCGCGGAGGTCGTTCGTGCCGCGGGGGGGAGTAGCAGGCAGGTTTGTAAATGCGGCGGCGGGTGGGAGGCAGCGATGCGCGGCGTATTCGCCGGGAGCGCTGGCGTATTGAGGTGAAATTTCTAATTGTTAAGCGCGCCCGATGACGGATGGCGGTGACAAGCAGATAAACGCGGCCCCAGCCCGAGTGCGAATTCGCTCGCGGAGACACGTCGGCCCCGCGGAAGAGCGTCGGTCGCGGCCGGCCGATTCTCGTCCCCCCCTTTCGATCGAGGCCCTCTCGAATGCAAAATGCGCCCAATGACGGTAGGACGAGTATCGCGATGGATGCGCGACCGGCGACGATGACGATTATGATTGCGAGTCGCAGTCTGGATAAACGCAGGCGACAGAGATGGACACCGGGCGGGAGGCCGTAACGGATGACCGGCCAGACGTTCCGCCTCGACGCATTAATCGACTAATCAATTATGTAATCCACTGCTAATTAAGCTCCTAATCTGCTGCCTAGCTTGCTCCCTAAAACGTATGTCCGGTATGAATTTATGGCGTGGTTCGATTCTCCTCAATATCACAGTGTAAAGATGTAAAAAAGTAACATTATACACTGAGGGAATTTTGTCGCAAAATTTGCGCTCAACTTTACCGCAAAAATTAAGTGAAAAAAAATTATCGTCGGACAGTTTGCAATGAAATTTTTACGGGAAAACCATTGCAATTTTTACTTGAATCTTGCTGGCTCACTACGGAAAACTCCTGTAATTTTTACAGGAAAAAGCTCCGTAATTGAAGTAAAGCTCTATAATATTTACGGGGAAATCGCCGTAATTTTTATGGAGCTTTTCATATCGTCTAATATATTCAGATAAAAATTACGATGAACTTTCCGTAAAAATTATACCAGTGATGCAAACCCGTTTCACCATTACTTTTAACGATTAATTATATAATTCGAGTAATGACGAAGTGTCGGTACTTTTCAATTGCTGCTATATATAATAGAATAAAAACAAGACTATCATTATAATTTCAAGTGTAATAACTAATAAAATAGTATTCATTGATTGATGTAAATCGACTATTTTATAGTACAGAAAGACGAGATATGAGAGAAAACTAGCTTAGAACTAAATTTTAATGATTTTTAAAATTTACATGACACCCTTAAATAAAATTTGTCTATCGATTGAAAAATGAATTTGAATTTTCATCTTCTGTGAAAAATTAATGCCATTAATATAAAAGCTTATTTGTTTTCTCTTTCTTTTATTGCGAGAACTTGATCACTTTATTTTTAATAATTGAATTATCTTCTCTGATATATTACAAGATTTTAAATATTACAACTATTAGGCACTTTAATTTACTAATGGAAGTAAAATTTAATACGCTATTTTAACATAGATTTTGTTTTCTAATTTATGACTCCCACACCCCCAAAGAGGTTTATTATTGCATTGATAAAAGGAGGGAATTTTTAGAGCGTCAGCGAGCGCGTGTAATTTGCATTATGGGCAACGCAAAGTTTGCGCATCAGGCAGTGCACATTCATCAGTGGGTAGGAGGAAGAATGCTTGATCTCGCAAGACAGCGTCGATTGAATTATGTTGATTTTATTCGAGTTTATACACCCCATCGGTATAGGGCGCTCTCTCTTTCCCCCCTCCGGGCGCGCATTGCCTCACTTTTATTTCGACCTACTCGATTTGCTCTCTGCGCCGCTGGATTAACGTCATTGCGGTTTTTAAGCAGGCAATTTCCTAATTCAGTACCTCGAAGCGCCTTGATTTATGGCGATCTCTGGCTCTGCGCCGCTTCCGTCTGCCCGGAGATTTAAGAGGCGCGCGTTTCGCCTCCGAGCTACTTTTTTATCCTTCCTCGACTTTTTATTTTGTCGTACTGAAAATACCGAGGATTGAATCGGCACTAACACATTTGCGTCAATTTCATTTCAAACGATTTTTACTCTAAACAATTTCAAAGTAGTATCTTTTTTGTATTTATTTTATATCAATTGTTGAAGAGTTAATTGGTTAATGAAGAAAATAAATGTTTTATTTTTCTGCACCATAGGATCTTTTTATTAAGAAAAATAACAAGTTACAAATAACGGAGGACGTACAAAACAAGAAATATTGTTTAATAATTTTTTTTAACTTTGAATTCACTAAAATGTTATTATTTCGTTACGACTATGTAGTGCAAAAAGAACAGAGATTTTTGGTTAGTCTCTTTCCTCTCGTCAAGAGAAATTTGGACGTTAATTGACTGGTCTTATCCACTTTGCTTTGATATTTACGATTTATGATATTATCTCTAGGGAGCAGTACATTTCGAAAAATAAGGCTGAATCATCTTATGACAATCAATTATTTTTTTTTTTTATATTTTCGATATAGATTTAGTATATTTTCTTGACAAAAATACATTTTTTACAGAAAGTATTTAAACCACTGGATGACGCTAGAACTATTTTATTGTTCACATTCGTTTTTTTTTTAAACCAACAGTCAATATGCTCTCTGTTTACCTAATTTGATCTCATCTTTTTTACTTCCCAATCAAATAAACTATAATCACTTTATTTTAAAGGAAAAACGAGCACAATATAAAATTTATCTTTCTGCTGATAGATATTTCTATTCCCAAGAAGTAAACCAATTTTATTCTTTCGTACTTTTCAACTATCATTATAGAAAATAAAACGTTTAAATGATCCATGTACAAAACCGATCTCTCACTAAAAGTTCCAGGAACATTTCTGACTGTGCATGCAGCGATTTTTTTTTTTTTTTTGGGTAGGTGGCGATGTGCGGAAACGATGGGTCCTCGATTAAGGCAGGTTCGTGCCGACTCATCGGCGCTCGTACGCCTACGCCGGCAGCGAGAACACGCGGACACACGATGGGGGTGGCGATAAGAGCGTGCCGCCGGCTCTCCGTGGTACCTGCGAACCGGAACTGCCGCTCCACTCCGCGCTCCCGCACGCCCGCCGCGCTCTCCTCATTTTGCGTTTCCTATACCTGCCCGCCGTCTTGCGTTGCTACTTTACTGCCTGCGATTGATTAACCGCCGATCCTCCTCTTACGTTGACTTTTACCGTGTTTTGCTAAAAATATCTTTTTCATATGATTGGTCCGATTCGATTGACGCTATTTTAATGAAAAGTGATCAAATTCATTGAATGTTCGAGTTCTTTACCTTGTGTATTTCACTCAATCTGAACTTAAATTAAAACGTAGTCTGGTCTTGATACTGTGTTCAATATTAGCTACTTGGATGGATTACGAGTCTAATATATTTTCCACTAACGAGTCTGCTGCCTCGTATTTATGTATGCTACCATTGCACCTGAGTGGTTAAGCGTTGAAGCTAGCTACCGCTTCAGTAATTATGATTACAGCTGATTATAAAGATAAATTATGTAAAGATTGGAAAGAATTAAGTATATAATTCTTGTAATTATTGTAATCAAAGCTCACCTTAAACAACATTTATAATATGTTTTTAAGAAAACATCAAAAATCACTATTACAAAGCTTCCTCAAGGAGAAAGCAATAAAAATTTATCAATTATTTGATTTTTATTAGTGTTATTAATTACTACTTAATCAGTATACCACAGCCGGTTCCTTATAAAAATCATGAGCAGATTCGTAAATAACATTTTAATATGAGTCAAATTTGAAATAAGAAAGGAGATAATAATAAGTTATTTTTCAGTCAACAAATATCAGTTTAGAAATGTAAATCAGAAGCATTCATTTTATATCCAAAGCAACGTAATACTGCAAGTACCATATCAAAGTACAGATTTAAGCAATTAAAATAAAACTTCGGTGGTCCACTAATATTAATCAAAATATCCCAGTCGCCGTAGCAATTGCAAAGCAAACAAGAAAAATTCATCAATATTCAAATAAAATCCGTAGCCACCCGCTCGGGCGCACGTAACGCGCCCGTATCGAAAATCAGAATCATTAATAATATAATTGCGAGGTGTGCATACAACGGCGGCATAGAGTTTGTTTAGCGCGCAAGTTGTTGTGCGCGCGACAACGCAAACTGTCGGCGCCCTAATTAAGGCAATCACAACAAGCAGCGAGCGAGCCGGCTCACAACCCGCACCCGGGGGGAGGGGGGGAAGGGATGCGAGGCAAAAGCGAATTGGCGAAACGTCAAATTTTTCATCGATCGGGACAGCCTACAGCGGGACACGTGTGACGCGCGGCCGCGCGAGCGAAACATTCGGTATATAGAGGAGGAAGGGAGGGCAAGCTCCTTGTCCGCGCGTTGCGGCAGTGCGAATTCGTGCTCGCGAGCGCGCGCGCGATGCGATACGCTCTACCTCGTTTGCAATGCAAATGAGCGCGGGGGGCCCTGTATACGTATACCCGAGCCTCCCCCGCGCTCTGCCCTCCCCTGGACCTCCGGCGAATCGGGGGTGCTGTACATTTGGCTGACTGCCACGCGAGCGTCCCTGACTCACGGATCGCGCAAAAAGCTGCCGATTCCTCGCGAGCGAGGCCGAGAGCGCCGGCGATCGGGTTTTGGGGTCCGCTGGAACTTTGTACTTAGCGCCCGATGACTCGTTCGCGCTGAGTTATTTTAATAATGGACAGATTAAATTAAAATTCGCGGGGTATACGTCATGAATTATTGATCAAATAGTATTATCGCTTATTAAATTTACGATATTTTTTTTAAATCGCCTTTCTAAATATAAATAAGAGAAATTTGAAAAAAAAAAAATATGTATTTATTTAACATTATAAGTCGTTTACTTACTTAATTAGCGAAAATTACTTCAACTTTTCCTGTATGCATATACAATTTAAAAGTTCACATAAGCAAGTTCGCTATATAGAAACTACTGCTAATATATTGGTACGTGGCTTCCTCAAACATGATTTATTGCTCCAATATACTAATTTTTTATTTAAAAATAAAATGCGTAATGAACTAAAACGCATAAAGATGATATAATAATAATGTAAATTAATTGCTGTGCAACCTTTAAAAAAGTACGAAAAATAACCAAATCAAAGTCTCTGAAAAGAATCAGAAGATAATGATCAAATTTTGCCATTTACAAGTATTATCTATGTCATCATCTACACTATATACCTAAATATAGTAAGTGCTTTCTTTAATTCATCTTGTGTTTAGCGTCATAGTGAATAAGAAAATAGGAAATGGATAAAAAATATGTTTTTTAAATGTTTTATTACATTTCAAGGTAACATGCTTATTATCGTGGGATTCTCCAAGCGGTTTATTTGACGGCCGTCGATCGTCGCAATTCATTGAAATTCAAACTCGTCGCGTAGAAAAGTCTGCGCGGCTCGGTGAAAGACGTAAATCGATTCCTCGTTGGCGATTCCGCGCAATCATATTTGAGCAAATAATTCGTTAGACCAGGGGACCGGCGAGAAAGAGAGAAAAAGAGATCGAGCGAGAGATAGAGAGAGGCGACGCCTAGCAAAGGGGAGAAGGGGTCCGGGGACTTGTTCGTTAGTATAATTAAAATAAATTCAAATGACTTCCTTGTCCTTCGACTTTCGTCTGGCTGCGAGAGCTCGTAAAAGAGGAGACGAAAACTCCGTTGCGTCCTGTCTTTGTCAAACGCGCACCCCCACCCCCTCCTCGTTATACACGCTTTTAGGCCACGAAGTCCTCCGGGGCTGGCTCTCTCTCCCCGGGTGTGTATATATAGAAGCGCGGACCTCCTTAAACCCCGTTGATTAGTGCAAAAATCCACTTACAAATTAGATAAAGCCCCCTGTAAAGTACGCTAACGCGCCTCGCCAAAGCTCCCGGACTTTCCTCCCTTAATTCTTTCCTCCGAAAATAAAGCGTCCTTTATTTCACGGGGCCGCGCCTACTCCACCGTCCCCTCGTACCCGCGGCGGAGGAAAAGTGCCGCCGAGAGATTGCGACGCCGTGGAGTGGAGAGTAAAGTAAAGAAGCCGAGGTGGATAAGAATGCGCGAGCGACTGGCGCGGGAGTGAGGCGGAAGGAAGGAAGCCGATGGAACCACGGCTGCCGCCCTGCGAAAGTGCTTTAATATCTTAAGTAAACCCGCGGCCGGGATAAAAAATAAGTCACGGCGCGGGGATGGAACTGCTCCCTGTGTATACCCGCGAACAAAGCTCGATGCACAAACAACGAATTTAAATCCGCGCCGAGGGAGGGAATTTAAACAAAAGTCCTGCGGTAATATCGAATCGCTGCTTTCGATAAATAAAGGCCTTCCGTTCGTAGATAATGTACCAATCGCCAACGATTTCATGGAACACCGCTGGGCTCAAAGAATAATATGCGATATATTATTTTGCAAGGAAGTATTAATTTTGTTTCGATAACCAACAAACTTTAAAAAAAATGCATTATTAAAACAATAGTTCAGAAATGAAATACGGTGTAATAAACGTTACGTTACGTTACGCTTTTTGCAAGTGAATTTTTTTAAAACTACAGTAAACAAAATACACTGCGAGAAATTTCTCATGAAAATTGATATGAGATTCGTCCTAAAAATAAATAAAGAAAACGTAATTGTGGGACGGTTTACAATAACACTGGTAATTTTTATGAAAAAGTCATTGCAATTTTTATCTAAATCTTGGACGGTATGAACAGCTCGGTAAAAATTACGGAGTTTTTCCCGGAAAAATTGCGGAGCTTTCCCGGAAAAATTGCGGATCTTTTTCCGAAGTAATTACAAAGTTTATCCTATAATAATTGAGGAGCTTTTCCTCCAATAAATACGCAGTTTTTCCTGTATCAATTACTGAGCTTTTCCTGTAATATTTGCAGAGCTTTTCCTGTAAAATTTATGGAGCTTTCCGTGATCCAACAAGATTCAGATAAAATAAAAATGATTTTCCTGTAATCATTTCCAGTATTGTAAACGCATTTTTTCACGTAATTTTTACAGTGAGCTTTACGCAAATTTTTATTACCAAATTCTCTAATGTCATGATTATGTTTCGCGTCAAACACACCATGGAACACAGCTACTTATTCGATTATTTATAAATATAGCATTTTGTGCACAAAGATGCACAAAGCAAAAGCGTAGTTTTAATTCGGTATCGAATCTCCAGTAAAAGGAATCTTGCTGTAGCCCGCGATATCGCAGCTGCAAAAAAAGCTACAAAGCTGTACACCAGGATAAATCTCAGCAGGGCGCAATAAATTACTCGCTATGCTTTGTGTTTGATTCTTTGCGATTGGCGAAACTTGGGCGCGCGCGCGCTTGGACGCGGCCTGACAAGAGCAAAAGAATCCTGGTCTTCTTAATGAGTGTACAGAGTAAAGCTTTCTTTGCGCCCTCCCCCTCCGCCGTCTCTCCGGAATCGGATTGCTTTCTGGCTCGCGGCACCCGTGTATACTTTTTTCCCCGGCGGCTACCGGAGCAGGAGGAGGAGGAGGAGGAGGCCTCGCCGCTGAAATGCTTCTTGTGTAAGTAAAAATCTAAAGTGACTACCGAGATCTAAGTTTTAATTAGTTTATCTTGGCCGCATGACTATTGAATATTTATAAGCGCGCGAGGAGAGCGAGCCCGAGGAGGTGGAGGGAACGCGCGGGCGCCCAAGACAGGAAGAAAGAAAAAGACCGACCGGCAGGGAGGAGGGGGGAAGAAGAGGCGTCGTAGCGCCGAATAAGGGCGAAGGGAAACCGAAGAGGAAGAGCCGAGACCGAGCGTTTGATATCCGGAGAAAATGAATTAGAAGAGGAAGCACGCCAGATGTCTTAGACCCTCGGAATCAAATACACTGCGGTTGCTTCCTCCGCCCTTCGTATTGCGAAATTTCCAATTCCAACAGACACCGACCGGCTGCCTGTCACGACTCGTATTTCTTGCACTTGCGCCGAATTAAACCGCCACCTTGATCTGGTCGCTGCTCTAGCGTTATTTTACGACTGATATTTGTTACTACACGTTTTATGTACTTTTTTTGTCATTTAATTATTTTTGATGGTCTATTTGAGTAATATTTTTACGAAATTCTTTAGAATTACAATTTTGAGCAGATTTCAAAAGTAACTATACTCTGTGAGGTATTTTCACCTGCTTAAAGAGTGAGGAAATAAAAAATCATCCAGAAATACATGATTCTCTGGCTTTCACTGTTCTGAAAATTGATGAAAGGAGTGATCACCTTATTTTTGGGTCATGAAAATACTCATTCACTAGTTAATATTATGATTAACAATCATAACGCATTAGGATAAAAAAACTTTACAGAATAATTTATTAGTTGACCAAAAATCAAAGAGAATTGAAGTGGTACAGCCAAGCAAGTGGTGCTACGTGATTTCATCGATACCGTTAATTAAAAAAATACGTAACTTTTAGACAGAATTTACTTCTATAATTGACAATAAATTTGTTCATGTTGCATTGCAAAAAATTTGTTTGAACTATTCTAGTAATAACTTAAAATTAGAAAAATGCATTTTTATTATTATATTCATCGTTCATTCTGGATAAATTAATTTGTAAGATCAGTTGTGAAATTAATTAACTTGCAAAAGTAATTTTCTGTAAACAATAGGATAAGAAAAACGATAAAAAGAGGAATATTGATGTCACACCATCCTTTCAACTTTGCCTCAAAAACCTTTCGTGCAATTTGTTCATTAATTTTGCAAAAAGTGGTCAATGCCGAAGTTACTGTAAAATCTAGTATTATTACACGGCGAGGGCAGAAAATGGCCGGGTTGTTTATTTGGTCGGACATTACGTGGAAGGAAAATATTTGCGCTCGGCTCTAAATACACATAAGGTAGGCGCGCGCGCGCGCTCGGGGTATCGGTGGGCGGCGGCGCGGCGAAACCGCCTTATTTGGTATATTTTCCAAGTTTTGCGCTCGCGAAGCGTAAAAATTACTCGTTCGCTCGCGCAAATGTACGCGCGGCGCGCTCGCGGCACGGAACAACAGAGGGATCAAACGAGCGTACGCTCACGGGATCAGCCATCTGAAAACGCTTGTTGTTTCAGGTGAGTCAGCTCTCACGCGCTATATACGCTCTACGGCTCGCCCTCCCGCTTGTTTTCCGCGTCCGCTGCGCGCTCGCTCTCCATGTGCCATTGCGTTCGCGCGGGCACGCTGCAGAATTTTATAAAAATCCCTTCCCTCTCTCCGCGCGCCGACTTTATGCGATCGCCCGAATATCGATTATTGTAATCGACTGGCTTTGACATTTCTAAAATTACATTCAAATTTCCTAATGTCTTTAAAGCAGTGTTATTCAATTTTTTTGCGAAGGGAAAATTTATGCAGAATCTAACAATTGTACAAAAAATTTTTTACCATATAATATATCAACTGTATTATTAAATGTTTTCGTATAATAGACATTTATTTAAAAAATTAAGAAAGAAGAAGAAAAATTATACAGAATTTAATACTTACCCAAGTGACTTTGTCATTGGAATATTTTCAGAACATGTGGGCGATTTTTATTTCAATAATTTTGGTTTCACCGGTCGTCCTTTTGGTACCCTAAAAAATAAAATAAAGTTAAGATAGGCACATTTTTTGCAAAATACTGTTACAAGTTTAATTCATCATATCAATCTAATTTTATAATAACAAATGGCGAATAATTTTAATATAAATCTACAACTAATTAAATCGCATAAAATGATAAAATATTCAGGAGAATTGAAAACATTGTGTGTATGCTTTGATTATTAAACTTATTAAACTAGATTATTTGTTTTATTTTATTATATTGTTTGTGAATTTATAATAAGAATAATAAGAAAATTGGTTGTTTAATTTATAAATTAAAGTAGGTATACATTTAAAATAACGTATTTACTAATATTATAATTAAGTTGTATAATGCATATTATTCTCAAATTAAATCAATTAATTTTCGTATTCTATTTGGAAACATAAATTATACAATAAATATCATTCCTCGGTGAGAAAATGAAATAAATTTTACTACAGTAGATCAATTCATAATCATTAAAATTTTATCAATTATAATTATCGATTCAATAGTAATTCCTGCAAAAATCGTGCGAAGTTTTAATCATCGTACGATAAAAGTATAATCATCGCAAAGGAACTATCGAATCGCCTATTTTTCCATCCCGTGAACTTGGCTGTTAGCCTCCGTGCGCTCGTGCAATCGTCGCGGCGTTAGAAAAAAAAACGCGATAAGTCGCGGCGCGCCGGCGAAGAAGTCCGACGCGTGTACTGGTAATGGGAAAGCCGTGCCACGGCCGGGCGCTCGCCACCCGCATAAAATTAACCCGTTCGCTCGCTTTTAATTAACGAAACACACCGAGCGCGCGTCGAGGAGTCGCAAGAGCCTACGGCGCCGAGTCGCGTGTTCCGAGGGACCGAGGAGGTGCCCCCACGCCGACACGCCGCGCCGCGCTTGCGAAATAACGAGACCGCGGGATTGACGGCGATTCCGCGGAAAGCGGCGCTTTTTGCGCGGCGAGCTGTCCTTGAAACGGCTTTTTGCAATTTTTTTTTTTTTTATCATCGGCGTCTCGTGGGAGTGGCGTTGCGAAACGAGTTTTTCATTCAAAATAACGCACGCGGGTCTCGAACTTGTGTTTCATTTGAGATTGTTTTTAAAAGTTCCTTTTATCCTGCACCACGGCACTAACGATTAGAATTGACTTACAAAAAGACGAAAATCACTTTAACGGTTCGCCAATTAACTTGGCTGTTGTTTGGATTGTTTCGCGGATAAAATACGCGCTTGTTCTTTTTTCTCGTGCTTTCAGGTTCACGTCGCATAAATTTAGTTATAAAGATTTTTTCGAAAGGTGGTATACCACGCAAATATAGTTTAAGTTTTGAAAGTTTACTTAAAGAAGGATCTATCTATTCACTTGTTTAGTTTTTTTCTTTCTTTTAGTTTATTTAAATTAATTAATTTAATTTTCACGCGGAATGTATATAAATTTTGAAAATTTGGAATTACCGTTTCAGTAACATTCAGAATGAATACACTACATTTCTAACTTTTATTATTAAATAATTAAAGAAAAATTGTTCAGCCATGAATACCAAATAACTGTTACTTGTAGACGCAAAAACTCCTTGTTAGTAAGAATTTTTTTTACATACCCTCGCCAAAAGTGCTTATTTTTACCCCGGCGCGGAAACGAAAAAAGAGCCATTTTGGCGTGG
>JAXIUT010000009.1:27963119-27983629 GCA_035586675.1 Eurytoma californica | reverse complement strand
AAAAAATACTAAAAATACTAAAATGCACTAATCTGTAGTGAAATGTGCTCCACTAAATGATGATTAATGGTTCATGAGCCACTCGAACTTAAGTTAATCTTGACTATATCACGTTAAATCAACTGAAGTTAAATGTCACTCTTATTCTAAAGTTAGTTCACTGAAAGAGTTGAACTTAACTCTACCAGAATGAAATTTAACTCTACAAGAGTGAAATTTAACTCTACAAGAGTGAAATTTTACTCTGGTAGAATGAAAATCACTCTCCTCTAGAGTGACTCTATTAACAGAGTAGATCTTTTGAACTCTAATTTTGAGTAAAAAGTCACTCTTCTTAGCTCCAGTCGAGGGAGTTAATTTGAATCTAGTCTTTGAGTGAAAATTTGACCCCACTGGAATTAAATATCACTCTAGCCGATTCAGCGTGTAGACAGACTGAGTTTTTTTCTAAAATAGGGAGATTTTTCACTCGAAAGAATGATTTGTTGAATTTTTCACTCTTCTACATTATTAGTACGCTAAACGTTGATATCATGGAATATTCGTGCTTATTGAAGGGCCGACACTTGTCGAGAGTTAGTATTGAGCGGACGGTTCGATTTCGCGCGTATTTACATAGAGACCAATTCAATTTTCCGAGCAGCGTCATGCGAGCGCCGGGAAGAAGCGGTCAGCATACGGGGGGGCCAGGGCAATACGGGGAGCCACGGCGAAGTCGACTATAACCGCGCGGAGGCGGGTGGGTACGGCGCCGTAAAAAGAGTGTATATACGGCGGAGATGGTGAGCCGCGGCTCGAGCGGGGCTGTCGGATCCAGGATAGCATCTCGTTGGCCGTGCGGACGCGCGCGCGCGCCGAGACGGGAGAATAAAGGCGCGAGAGCGTATGTGGAAAAGTGCGCGCTATATGTGGAACCGCGCCGAGGTGGGGGAGGACTCGCGGGGGAAAAAAGGGAAGAGCTCGAGGACGGAGGAAGGAGAGAGAGAGAGGGAAGGCACGAGAGGCGAGAGAGAGAGGCGCCGGGAGCGGAGAAAGAAAGGAAGAGCGAGGCAGCGGCGAAGGAGGAGAGAGAGAGGCGAGGGAGGGAGAGGAGAGGAGAAGAGAGGACAACCCCCTCCTCGGAGTCGCGGCTCGACTTGAACGCCCGCGATATCTCGACCAATCAAATCACGCCGCAAGCTCCGCCTTTTATCATTATTTTACTTATTTTCCCTTTACTTCTCCCTCATTGGATGACATTTCCAGAGGTCTGCGTCGCGACAAAAAGATACTCTTCGGCAAAACGACGAGAGCCGAGGACTCCATGCTTTCTCCTCTCCTTCGCTCTCCCCTCCCCCTCCTCTTGGTACTTTTATATCAAAGTGAGCTTCTATATACCACGCTGATTCCGTAACTCCCATCATTGCTCCGAAGGACTCGACGTTCTATCTTGTGTCGTTAAAATCCTCAAGATGAACGATTAAATGATCCACGACCGATGCGATCCTTAGTTTCTTCCTCTGTTTCGCATTTAAAAAAATCAGTGCTGTATGTATTATAAAGTGTAAAAAGTTTATCATACTGGGTTCATAAATATCTTTAAAGAAAAAGTAACAAATTTTGATTCGATAATGAAATTTAACTATTCTTACTTAATTTTAAAAATTTCGTTGTTATATATAATAGGTATTATTATTACATAATGAAGTATTACAATAAGTAACTAAATGGTTATGTGCATTTCTCTCGCATATCTTTTGTAACATCTCGTACGTCAAAAGATTATAGACACCGTTAACTTGGCTTAACGAATGCAAATTGCCTTGTGAAGTATTTACATACGACTTGTTTAAAAATTCAATCTTGAAATAGAGACAAGAGGGCATCTACTTCTTTCATAATATTTCTTCCTTTTAAATACTAATTACGGTTAAACCAATAAAAACACTCCTAATTAGGACTTTTTCTTAAACATTTGTTTTATACTTTTTTTATTTATCAGATTTATGTATCATTTAAAGTAAATTTTTTGATATTTATGATTTTGAAATAATTTGAATTTTGAAAAATGTAATTAGTCTTTTTTAATTTCTTTTATTTATTTTAATTTTTAATTTGTTTAGTGAATTTAAAGTTTTTTTTATACGTTTACAAAAAAGACTACGCTATAATTATGCGTCTACTATTATACGATTCTACAATTTTTAAATAATTTACATGAAAAAAAACATGTTTCCAGTAAAAATTAAATACTTCCAATATGAAGAAAGATACAATATTTTCTTTGTAAAACTTTTTATTAGAATATACTGTATATCTTCTGGTCTCACGTGAGTTTCCAAAAATAATGCAACCCATGCTCAATTAATTTGCTACAAACCTATCCATTGTAGTTTTTAGTCAAAAAGTTTATCTGTACTACAATTTTTTGAACGCTGTACAGTATATTTTCCACTTAACATTGTTTCATTTTGTTCAAAGTCCATTTAGATAAGTCTGAAAAAAATCTTGAACGCACACATGAATCTGACTGACAACCCGACATCGAAAGAAACACATAAAAGAAGAAGAATAGAGCAATCATCGAGAAATGCGCATAAAGATCGGCCGAAGTAAAGCTGAAGTTTCGGTGTCTTTGCGCAACGACTCGAGAAAAAAAAGGGTTGGTGTCGGCTCGCTTTGGCGCGCCCGGGCATGGCTCGCGCGCATAACCGTTTGATCGGGCGCACTGCATCGCATTGTATGTATATCGAGGCGCGCCGGGGCCCGGCCTAGCCCCGGCGGCGCGAGACAATGTAAAAGAGCGGGCGCGGGTCGTGCGCCGGGTGCCGATGGAAATGCGTTCGGCGACGTAAAATGCGCGGGACACGCGAGGAGAGGTCCGGTTGCGCGGCGAGCGCGCAAGCAACTCCTCCCCTGAGATATCGCTCGCGCGCGCCACTACCCGATGTCACTGCACTCGATTTCATTCCCGCGCCCGCCGGCCTTGTTTTTACGCCCGAGCTCCTATTATGATGTATGTCGCTGATCGCTGCGTAGGCTCCTTCCCATTTTCCAACCTGTTATGCCAGCAGCCGGAATAACGTTGTTTTTCGATTGTATACGGGTGGACTTGCTGGAATCGGTGCGCGAACTACCGAGAGTCTGCGTAAATTAAGTTGTAAACTACTCTTGATTACCTTCCATTATAAATGTTTATGAGCTAGCTGGCGTTTATAAATCATTCATTACCGGCTATTGATACGTTTAATTACAGTTTCTTTCTAGAGCACTGGAGTCACACTCGAAAGTAATGCTTAACCTGATGTACCACTAAAGTTTTTTTTGTGATAAATAAATAAATTTAACGGGAAGAACAGAAACATTACCGTTGTTTGCAGTAACCCGTGGATTATTCTTAATGTACAGATTAAATTGTACGAAGATCAGTCATCTTTACTTAATTTTGATTAAAAAGCTAAAAAAAGCTGTTGTTTTGTTTAGTACCGAAGAAAGAACTCACACTAGCGCTGACATATCAATAATTAATAAATAATTATACACGCAATTTCATTCGTCGTTGATCATTCATCAAGTTTTCAACCCTACATAACATTATCAGAATGAATTTTAGATTTTTCACATATCCGTATAATAAATTTCAATATTTATTGAAAAAGTCTTTAAGAAGCAGCAAATTTTGTAGTAAAATTATTAGTTTCTATCGAATTTTATTACAATTTTACTGCATCATAACAGTAAAATTGATCGATTTTTTAAAACAAGTGATGCAGAATTCATCTTAAGTTTATAGTTTATATATTTTATAACAAGATTCTCAATAAAGAAAAAATACTGTAACTCCACGATAAAATTTATTGATATTGCAAAAAAATTTAGAATGTCATCTGAAACCAACGTCGACATGATAAGAAAGTACCTGGAAGCCATCAAAACAAAGGTAATTTCCCTCCGAGTTCTATGTTTCGCCAAAAAACAGTTTTCTACGTCAATTAATCTAAATGAAATCTGGAGCAAGTGATACCCTTTATCTATCTAATACGGACTCAATTAATCTAGCTATAATAACAAAGAAGTTAGAAAGAAAAATTTGCCTTGCAAATAATTTCGGCGCAGGCGGCGAAAATAGAAAAAAACGAGAAAATTTCCATGAAAACGTTGGCGCGCGGGGCGCATCGCTCGGGCCGAGCGAGCGAAATAAAACGAGTCCGAGCCGTATATACGCACTGTATAAAGTTAAAAAGCAAAGGACCGCGAAATCAAGAGCAATCGCAATATAGGAATAGTCTCCCGTCGCAGCGACCCCCGCATCTCACTCGCTCCAGTCTGTTTCGCCGCGCTCGGGGAATAACGCGCGGGCGGGCTCGCTCGCTCGCTCGCGCGTTGGACCGACAAGCGCGGAATCGGATATAGCGATTTGTTGGGAAAGCAATATAGAGGCCCCGGCTACCGTTTCACAAACGCCGCGACCGGCTGGAGGGTGGGGGGTGGTTTGGCGCGACGCTTTTCCCCGAAATTTGCATGAGGTATTAAAGCGCGGTGGCTGGGTTTGCGCCGCTCGCTCGCCGGAGTTCCTGTTTGCCAACACCGACTGCCGAGGATCAAAGGAGCTCTTCGCCACCCCCGACCCCCGCCCCGGCCGTCGCCACCCCCCCGAACGGTCCCCCCGGCGAAAATGGAAACCGCCTGATCGTCGTCGTCGTCAAGTCGGCGAAACGACAGCCGGCGCGCATCCCCTTTGTGGCCGATCGGCGCGGCGGACTACACGTTGCTAAGACGCCGGTTTTCCCGGCGACACCCACGCGAAGAAGCGCGCGGAGGAGATATTGGGGCGTGCTCTCGAGCCCGACACGGCGTCGCACCCCCCCGCCTCCGTCGTCGTCCCCGGGAGGGAAAAAGAGACCGACGTCGACCGTCAGCCGCCTCTCCGCGCGCGGTCCCTTTGACTCCTCGACTACGTATGTGTGGGAGAGCGGATATTACGTCGGGCAATTTCTAAGTGCTGTTTTCGGGCGTCAGGAGAGCGGGAAACGAGTTTCGCTACCACCCGGCGCCTTATACCCGCAAATCGTTCTAAGCCGAGCTGATAAAGAAAATTCATGGATTCTTATGGAGAGACCGACGGCCCTTTGAGCTGATCGAGTCTACCGGCTGTTATCACAAGCCCCGCTGAATTGCATTTTAATCCAGTGGATTTCGTGCGCCCTGTACAAGTCTGCTTGGGAGAGATCTTTTCTGCGGAATAAGAAGCTGCTCTTTCAACTTCTTCCAGAGATGATTGCTGTACTGTCAGTTTTTTTTATTTCAAATTAAGTTATCAAGTTATTTTTTTCATTAAAAAACTGTAGCTCTTGAGGAGGATAAACACTTTTCAAAGCAAAAACAATGAAATTCAAAAAATTATTAGTTTAAATCAGTATTCCATCTCGAACTAATTTATGTTTAATTTTCATAAATTCATTTTTCACTCAAGTTTGGCCATTCAGTACTGGTATAATATTCAGTATTATTGATTTCTCATAAAGAACTGTATTAAAAAGTTTTGTTGTATTGGATGAATCACCTACAATGATTTCTATGCAAATTGAAAGTAAAATATTTTAATTTTAGTATGATATTTGGAACAAAATTCTGGAAAAATATTGTTTATTTAATTGAAAAAAAAAAATAAGTTTTAGATCTGACCAAAGTGACATATTTTATAACTGAAACGTCATCAATAGTCAATACCAAATTCTTTAATAGTTCTATTATCGATCAACACTAACTTTTAAAATTAATGATTAATGAAAAAAGAGATTTTATTTAGTAACTAAAAAAAATTTATCAGCTGCGTACTAAATCAATTTATCACACAGGTTTCATGAAGAATGTAAATTATGCAATATTTTGTAAAAAATATTCTTTTATTCCTAAATAAATCTAATTGACAAAGAGCAATTTATAAGCACAAGCGTGAATGGTAAATAAATAAGGTTTGTCAAATTGAATGTAGCAATAGTGTTATAAATCAATGTAACCAACACTTTGTTGATGCTAACTTTTGAACGAATCAGAAATCTGCATGATGTAACAGCAAATGCTCACACCGCGAGTACGTAGTATCCTCATTATGCAAAAAGGTTATCGCCTTTAAGATACACGGAGTGCATAAATTACTACTCGGTTTATCGTAATGGTCGACTGAATTATCCTTTACATGTGTTAATAATACAGCAAATTTTAACACGCACGATTTCACTTTAATAATAAAGATCTTCATTTGTCAAAATATTGTATTTTTTTTTCATTTTTAAAAGCCTAATTAACACTCATTCTCATTATTTTCAATTTTCTCCTGCACATTTGATTTTTCGGAAACGAAGGTAAAATATAATAACTGTAGTAATAATATATTGATTGATTAATTTTTCGAATTATTCCCCGTTTTACATTCTGAAACGGTACTTACAATAAATTACTGAAATGAGATTATATAAAAATGTTCATCACAAGTAAATACGTCAAACACATTGTCACAGCTTATGAGATATGTCACAAATTGTCCAAAACTGCATATGAAAAATTACGAATATAAAAAAGAAACAAAATTTATTAGATATATGATTATGATTTTAAAGCTCTTTTAAAGGTCAAGAAGGATGGTCAATATTTAATACTAGACTCCACAGACGTACACCTTGTCACCGAAAGAAACATTTCATTTTCATTCTCAACGTAATAAATAATGTAAAATGCTTGTCCCTAATTAATATTTAACATTTTTACGTAACTCTTTGGTATATTAAACGGCAATTAAAGCACCCTCCACTGTAACGGTGCCGTAGTAAACCCCGTAAGAGTACTTTTAACTCCGACACGCGGGCAAAAAAACCGAAGAGAGAAGGATAAGGAAAAGGAAGTTTATTACCACAGCGCGGCAAAATTATTTGCATAAGGGCGATGAATGCTTTTCGTTTCATGCATAAGACGCGCGCGAAATGCGCGGAATTGGTACGGCAGACTCACTTGAGCCGCCGGCGGCGGCGGCGGGAGATGCATTTTCGGACGCATTATCTATATCAATGCACTCGAGAGCCCCGCCGGGGGGGGAGAAGGGGTGATATCATTCCGACTCTTCTGCCGGCGTGGCTCCGCTTAAACTCGGCGGAACGCCGCGCGACGGACAGGGGGAGCGAATGCAAAGAGGCCGGACCGAGAGACAGAGGAACGAGATACGCGCTTCCCCCCGCGCGTGTAGGTGCGTATACCTGAGAGAGAGAGAGAGTGAGACGGGGCGACTCTCTCGCGTTTTACAAATTATTCAATTAGTCCCGCGAATTAAGGTATACATATTCATCGCCCCTGATACGCGCGCACCCCTCGCTCCCGTATAGCCGCGCGCGAATGCGTCTGTATGCGCGCGCTCGCTCGCTCGCGGGGAGGGCGCTCTTTTCCTCCGCCGTAAAATATACGCCGCCAAGCCGCATAAACAACTCGAGCGCGCGGACGTGTTAGACGCTCTAACGAACGCGTAATTCCAAATAAAATATATACTTTTTGAAAGCGAGACCCGCGAGGCCCCGCTATAAGCTTGGCTCTCCGCTCAGCTCGATGCGCTGTATGGCTTTAAGTGCCGCTTACTTTTACACCGGCTGCCGCGGGTTTGCGGAAAAAAATCGACCGCGTGGCACTTGTGAAAACGGCTTATACGTGAAACTTGTATGGGTAATCTTTTTTCTTGCCAATAAGCATCTTAGCTTTCAAGCAATATGGGGATTAACGAGCAAACGCTCGTTCGATAAAAAAAAAAAAAAACGCCAACTGCTTTGACACTGCATGCTTTCTTATAGAGATCACTAGGAAAGATGCCTGCGAAGGAAATTTCGTAGAAAAATTATGGTTTATTTAAAAACTGGGTAAAAAGTGGAAATTTATATAAATAAATGCTGGAGTATCATATCGAAATAAGTTTTAAATAAAAGACAAACATCAAGGTCTACTGTTGAAAATATTAAAAGAAAACTTGAAAATATAAAGTAAAAGTTTCTTTTAGTATCATTAAAATTATTTCAATTTTGGTTAACATCGGAAATAATTCATAAAAACCCTTGGAAATTTTTACAGGGTTTATAATATTTTATAAAAATTTGTGTGCAAAATTTAAAGTCAACGCGTCGTTCATCATCTGCGTTTCTGAAATCTTTGAGTGTAAATATACTTCTTCATCAAAAACGAAAATAAAATATTTTCAGCAATATAAAACTTTCTCTAAGAAAGCAAAAGCACTAAAGTATTTACCATAATACAAATAGTAAAATAATTAATATTGTACAACATTACGGCGTAAATTATTTTTATATCGATTATAATCTCAGCTTATTATTAATTATTATTCCAAAGATATAACAAATTGATCTTCACGGTGGAATGCGTGAATTGTGACTTTAGTTACAAATGATAGAAATGATTAATCAATCATTTCACGCATGAATTATCATAAATCTACTCAGATTTAGCCTACTTCCGGGTAAACGAGGAAAGTGTCGTGCGTGCCAACAGCGCAATCGAAAGTATCTTTTCGGCACGACATTAAGCAATTGCATTACGCCTCGTAGCCTTGTTCTGCGTCACTAGGAATTCCGCGAGCGACGGAAAAAAAGCCGCACCGGTGTACTCGCGCTAATAAGCCTTAACAAGCGAGAAATCAGCGGCGCGCCCCTTTCTCTCCAATATATTTTATTAACGGGTCGCCGGGGTATTTTGTCGAGGCGCGCGACTTTTTCCCGCGTTAGCGATTTTTCGCAGCGAATCTGAATTTTAAAGACTAATTAGCCGCGGCGCCGCGATAATTAGAGCAGATGACAGTAAATTTGACGAAAAGAGCGCCGCAACCTCGTAATTAGATCGCGCTTTATATCGGCCCCTGCGGGGGAACCCGCGCGCTTCCTTTCCACCGCCCTTATCTCACACTTAGTCGCGCCGCCTGGGAGCAGGAAAAAAAATGAAGAAGTCTCGCTGCACCCCGGCGACTGGCTCGTAATTCTCGATAACGTTTAATATGGGATGCTCGCCGCGAGTGGAGTTTTACATAAAACGGGAAATATCAAACGCCGGGATGGCGTTATTATGCGTCTTGCCGCAATATAGCGCAATTTTTTTCACTTTTTTTGTTTGAAAAAAAAGAGAGGTGAGCTTGTCATTGCTGCGGCAGATGTTTAGGATGTGCCTTCGTCTTATTAGTCCTCTAACTTTACGAGCCAGACTCTGTCTGGAAATCTCGTTGCCGCTCCGTTAATCCACGTGAAACGGTACTTTTTGCGTGTATTTTATTTCCGTTTGTTACTAATAAATTGTCAACGTGAGGGGAGAGTGTAATAAAGGATAAATTAAAATTTCTGTTTAATAATAAAGGGAACTTTCTGCATAATTTAATTTTTATATAATTTATCACGCTATCTTGTTACATCTCATCTTCAATCAAGGCAATTACTGCCTTTCCCTACTAATTATCTAGCAAATAAAATTATTATCATATGGCGCTTCCAAGCTTTTAATGAACGCTATTAATTGCTTTATGATTTTCCGATAAAGTACGCTAAGCAATAGACTTTTTCTCTCACGTTGTCATCGTTACGCGCAATTATCGGGACTCGCGACTGTGGGTATCCCAATTTTAGCAAATTTAACGAGCAGCCATAAAGTTGCCGCAAAATATAAATAAGATAACGCGCCCTATTTTTTATCGCGCGTATTTTTTACGCTCACGTAAATGCATAAATTCATCCGAAATGATTTTGTTCGGCAAACAGTACTCAACGCGGTGGAAAATTATTTAGATTCATGCAATTACTCAATCTATTAAGCTAATATTCGGAAGCAGCCGGCGCACGGCTCATTTAACAGCTCGGAAAAGTGTAATGGTCACAATATTAGCGGTCTTCTCCTCACGGCGCCAAAAGCCGGCGAGTTTAAAAGCGAGTCCACTTAGTGACGCTATTTTTCGTGAAACAGCGGGGCCAACAGCTTTATTCCCGTGACTCGGCACAAGTCCCCTCGCTCCCCTGGGTTAAAGGTGCGCGCGAGGAAGGGCCCCGGCGATGATAGCTCATTTCGCCGCTTCCTGCGTCCGCCGGCGCGGCTTATTACGCGACGCCGTCTCGGCTTTTCGTCCGGGCGGTCAGCCAGGCCAAAAGATCCGCCGGGGATTACGCGGAGAGCGCGGAGGGCCCCCGATATCTCCGTGTCCCCGCCGTAACGGCGCGCAGGTGAGATTTGTCCGTGAAAGCGCGCGCTAATAACCGTCGCCCGCTCCTCCCCGCCTAATTCCTTATCTGCCCCCGGGGCAATTTGATATATCGCCGATGTAGGCCACGCGCGCTTCCGCCGCCACCGACAGGTGCTGCGCTTCTGCGGCAGCGTGCGCGAGCTCCTCTGCGAGTTCCTTTTTTTCGCTTCTTCTCTCTCTCTCCTTCGTTTTCTTACTTCGTTGCGGACGCCGCTTCTTCTGCTTATCCTTGTCTTGCTGTTCGTCGCGGTCACACTTTCCTTGCACCTGACTGCGTGGTACGCGTTCCGCGTATTCTTGCGCATCGCGGATGTTCTTATCGCGGCGTAAAATCGCGCGTGCGGAGGAATTACGTACGGCGTGTCTCAATGACAGCGTCTCGGCGGAGAGGCGATAGGGACGCGTATTTTTTTTTCCGAAACTCTTGTAAGAGGCGAGTTCGCCGTATTAAAGTTGAATAATTGCACGTGCGCACCTGACGCTCTCGTCTCGTATGAAAAATATCAATGGCTCAATCTTTCGATCTGATTTATCGACGCGATTTTCTAATTTACAGGCTTGTAACTATGACAAGTTAATGGTGGTTTTATTTATTTATACTGTTAAATGTATTAAAAATATTTTGTAAAGTAAACATGTGTACAAGGCACATAGAAACAGCATTTTAATAACTGATAAGGAGATACAATCATGGTTTACGCCTAAACTTCGCAAAATTATTTTTCGGTCGAAAATAATGAACAATGCGTATCGCAGGATTTTGTCAAATGGAGCCTAGTAATAAAACAAGGAGAATTTAAAGAAAAATCTAAGAAAATGCTTTTATTATTTTCAAACTAAAAGTTGCAGAAGTAAAATTACAAAAAATGAGAATAAAGAAAGCAAAAAAATTTCATTGGTTCATTTGTCAAGAGTAATTAAATATCTGTTATAAATTAATTATGAAATTTGGCATAAATTACTTTATTCATTTTATCTATGATCAAATTAATTTATTTTTAACTTTGAACCTTTTTAATCTAACAAATCAATTATAGATCTCTTATTCTTCTTTATTTGTGTGTTTATAAATCCTTGTACAATTTTTAATTTCCAAGTAATTAAAGTTTTTGAAAAACTAGATTTTCTTTAAATTCTCCTAAGCTTCATTTGAAAAATCTTAAGACACGTGCTCATTATTTTTGACATAAAAAAACATTTTCGAATACTTGAAAATATCACGAACCATAGACTATTTGGTGTTCCCTTGTAAGACTTGAAAGAATAACCAGAAAAGTATTTTAAAAGCGTTTTTGAGTAGTTTTATCAAATAATTTTGCAAAGTGTTATAACACTAATTTTAGAAAAAATAATTTTTTGTCCTCGAGCGAAGGGGAAGTGCTCGCGCAGAAAGAAATTGGACTGAGAGGAAATTAAAAATTCAGGCAGTGACTGTTTTTAAGATAATGTGCACGCATTGTCAGACCGTTATGGACTGTCGCGACGGTTAAAACTATATATTGTCCCCGCAGCGCAAAGTCTTGAATTACAATGTGCTCGGATGGCTGCGGAGGACTTCGTACTCGGAAGAGTCGAATGCGATATAAATCACACCGAAGCTCCAAACAATTATCCTTGACAAAATTTACTCACACATCTAGTATTCCACTGATCAAAATGGCATACTTTACTCTAGTGGAAAGTTGCCCAAGCCTTTTTTTTTCTTATCTATTAAATTAATAATATGGTTAAAGTTGTGTTTCTTAGAAAATAACAAGGTTATAATATGTAATAGAATATTTAAAAAGACTTCTTTAATAGATTAATAAACTTATAAATGCGAGTTAATTTATGGTACATAAATGGTTGTAACGCGATTGCAATTAGTCTAGCAGCTATGTATTCTAGACACGATAAAACGACGTACTATTTATGCCACTGTATAATCCAATAATAACAATTACAGCGGAAAATCCTAGTAAAAAGAATTTATTTAATTTGATAAAAAAAAAAAGAAAACCTTTCTTCTCTCCCGGTAAATGAATGATTAAGCGAATTTATTGTCACGGAATTTCATAATCTACTAATCACGCCCGGCACGGCTAAGGCGCCGCTGGTTTTACGCGAGCTTCATCGCTTATTAATAGAGCCGCGTAAATATTCATGCAACAAGACTACAACACGACGCTAGAGACGGCAGGCGTCGAATTTCTCGAATCGGCCGGTAAGGCTCGCATTTTCCACGTCGGGCAGATTTATCGCTCGCTCTCATTTGCAGGTGTGCGTTCCGCGGGATTCCGAAATCAGCGGCCGTCTCACGAATTACTTTTCCATATCGAGCGCACGCGGCGTCCCTGCTTCCTGACCCGATTATTTCGAAAGTCTCCGAAGGAGAGCCGCGCGCACGGCTAACGGACTTAGTCGTGTGTGCGCGGCGACGATCGCGCGCCACGTACCGAGCATTTTTTTCCCCCCGGCTCCCGCGCACACTTTCCCACGAGGGAGCGGGGGAGCGTCCGTCGCGAGAAAGGAAGCACGTATCAGCGGACGGTATATACGTACGTTTATATATACGTCGTCCGAATTCGTGGCCCCGTGGATTGTCTCGCCGACCGCTTATCTCCGAGCGCCTCTCGTAAAATAGTAAGGCACGTAGAAGACGTTGATGCGCCGGGCGCTAATGTTGCTCGTTACGCGAGCTTCTTTTTCTTCTTCTTTTTTTTCTTCCCCGCGATATACCCGGTAGCACTTTTGGGGCCTCGGCTCTTCCGCTCGTTAGTCCTGCGGGAGAGCGAGGGGCACGCGGCTTATGCTAATTTTTCGGAGCAGCCGCCACCTTGCTAACGCTCCCTTCCGCGGGCGCAATCTATATACGCACACACGGCCGCGCGCGACTATCTCCGTCTCGCGCGGTTGATTCCTTCGTAAAGCTATTAGGCGATCATCTCGGATTATCTCGCGGTGCTTATCCTCCGCGCGCAATGCGGCCTTTCAAAGTTTTCTTCCGGGCTCGCCCGAAAGAAGATAATACGGCGAACGGCCGAGGAGAGAGAGAGAGAGAGTGGAGTGTCCGAAATTCGAGATGTGAGGCGAGCTTAAGATTATAATTGTAACAGATCGCACCTTCGCCTTTTTTTGCGCTGCTGTAACCCCTCTTGTACGAGAGAATATTACAATTTTTTAATGAGATTGAAGTTTTTTTAGGCAGTTTTTAAATGTACCTATACTCTTAATGCTATGCTTTTTAAATACACAGAAGAAGTATGTAGCTACTAAAAGAGCATCAGAATACTGGAACACAGATATTGTTAAAGTTGTAACAGATTTTATTTAATAGTTACAAGAAAATTCCCATAATTCAGCACGAATGAACTACAATTTAAGCCTTCTTATTCTAAAAACGTTAATTCATTTCAATGTTACTAGGAATTAATCAAAGATGAAGATCAAGCAAACATCTAAAATGATTTTTATCACACATTTTAATGCATAGATCTTCGGTTTTGATCATGCAGGGATAGTCAAGTCTTTGTAAGAACTGATATTTTTCATTTCGCTTGCTTTGCAGTTTAATAGCATTAATTTATTTTATTTATTTATTGCGAAACATTGAATGAGCAGCAAGCCCTATACAGCGAAAGAACAATTTTGAAATAAAATACAAGAATAAATCTAAATCTAAAAGTCAATAATTTGATAGCACAGTGCATTTTCGAATTAGGTACGTGGGAGAGTATATATTCCAAGTTTATTTTAACCAACACATATAAATAGTCTAAAAGCTGGCGTTTCAGCTGGAGATACTCTCAAGCCGTGCAATAATAAATCCTGCTATCAAGTAAAATCAAATTATTTTTCAACGAAAAAGTGAAATTCGTGGTTCCCACATCACGCAACTTTTTAAGCGAAAAAAAACCACCCTTGCAAAAAGCAGTGTGCGACCGCTTGACTCCATTACATTGCCTTATCAGTAAAACTGCATGTAAGGTATCAAGTTAAAAGTTACACACTCGCGCGAGAAACTCGAGACTCCCGGCGGTTGAGCAATTTCTGAAATTTTAACTTTTTGCAATTGCACCGATCGGCGCCGAGCTTTCCAGCGATCGTCACTTCCAGCGAATCAGCGCCAGAAGCGTATAACTTTTGAAGCTTTTCATCTCCCACGTCTGAGCGGATATTCGCGATTCGGATCTCGACGAAGTCGGCGCATGCACCTCGGAGACGGAGCGAGGCAATGCCGGAGAGAAAAGGGAGAAAAAAAAGGAAGGTACACCTCGACGACGAGACGAAGACGGACGGAGAGCCTCGGAGCCGCAAGAAACGAACGAGCCGTGCAGGGGGGGAGAGAGAAAGAAAGAGAGCGTGGAAGAGTCGAGATTTATTATTTGTCGGCCGAAGAGAGACGAGCGAGCGCGCGCGAGATGTCCGCCGAGATATACCACGCGGGCGCGCAGGAGGAGCAGGAAGCACGCCAGACTCGCTGACTCTCGATGGTAGCGACGGGTTAAATCCCCTCTGCCGTTTAATTATCGTTTTTGTCGCGGGGAGGAGGCCCTCGCCGGGGCGTCCCGACCGCTCGCGAGGAAATTCGCTAACACGTGTTTCCGCGCGCCCCCGTGGGAAGGTGCGTTTTCTGCCAAGGTCGCCGGAACAATCGCGTCGGGCTCCTTTTTTTTCGAACCCGCGCTCGCCTCGCTGTAACGAGAACTTTGATGAGGCGCGTTGTTAACACCTCGTCGCACGCCTGCGCGCGGCCTCGGCGGGAATGTAATGCCGAATTTGGCTAAATAGGTGGGAAAAGGAAGAACGAAAGGTTTAGGCAGATCTTCTGAGATAAAAATGAAGAATTTACGGAACACATATTTGCAGTCGAGAAAGATAAATGTTGTTGTAAAATAATTAGAGTGAAGCGAAGTGATTAGACGTGTTTGTTCCATTTTTAAATTATTTTTCAAGAAAATAAGTTTAAAATGTAAATTTAAATTACTGATTAATATGTACCCTGATAAAAAAGGGTTATTTTTACAGCATTTTTCTTTTATTTCATTTTAGATATAACATAAGCGATTTTCTCCTTTTACATTTAAATTTTAGGAAAATTGCACATATCGAATATCGCCATATTTTCTTTAAACAATTATCTAATAAAGTTTAACTTTTTTAACTTTGAAAGCTCGTGAACTATTAAAGCTATACTTAGATTAATATAAAGTCGATAACAATTTCTTTTTATTCGATGATTTTTATCACTTTGTAGGTACGAACGAATCACTTCACAAAATAGTTTACGTTTTTCTCCGAAGACTTAAAAATAGGCATCTTTTACTAGGATTCATATCAGGAAAATGTATATTAATATACAAGCAGCATCGAAAATTTTTCCTTATTCATACTTAGCTCATAATCGTCGCCTATATTCAATCAACAAAGCAAGAGAAGAAACATCTAAAAACAGAGCAAACAGAGCCGCGATTTTTTTCGTCTTATGCATACATTCCGTCGCATAATGATTGCTCGATCCGCGGAGAGGGATGCATGAAAAATGGTGCCTCGCCGGAAGGCCGGTTTGGTCAAGCTCGCGCTCGTTTCACCGCGCCTCGAATATAACGTCGCAGCTCGCTCTATAATATCTCCCGGAGGAGAGAAAGGCAGCGAGAGAAGGAGAGTAAAGGAGGGACGAGGAGGAGGATAACAAAAAAAAAGAGAGAAGGAGGAGGCGAGCGACACACCGCGAACGGGGCCTCCTCGCGGGGACACTCACGGAATACGTAACGACGCGGGGCCCGGGAGACGGGGGCGTGCGCGGGGAGCGCGCACCGGTGTGCGAGCCGGCGGGATGACTGTTTTTGCGCCGGCTCGCGCCCCTTGCCTTTATTTGGGACAGAGACAGAGGAATTCGGTTAAATGCATTGATTAAACTTTTGGACATCGGGCCGGACGCGCTCGGTGGTCACCGAGCGATCTCCCACCGGCGGGCGCCCGACTACCGCGATGCCATAGGCACTTTTTGCCGACGGCCGTCGCTTCGCGCTCGGCCGCGACGGCGTACGCCGGCCCCTTCGGCTTCTCGGTCTCTACACCTTGATCGACTGTTATTCACGGTGCTCTTTAACTTTTCAATGATTTTCGATTATTTCATTCATAGGCAGATCTAAAAATTGATACGTTTTAAGTCGTATTTCTTGATTTTTTGCTGGTTTCTATGTGCGTTTTATTTTATTTATTTAACGCTATTAGTAAAATTTCTTACTAAAAAACAGTAATAATAATAATTTTTTCGTAAGTTTTTTTTGTTATACTAATTATTTAAAATGAGTAATAAATAATAGGAAACAAATCAACAAGTTTTTTTTATAGATTTCATTATATTCGTCTGATAGAAAATTGAGAAATAATCGATATGTAATTTTGGTTTTTTTAATTTAACAATAATATAATGAATTGGAATTTATTAACGACGTGACGCCACCATAAAATAGTATATTTATGTAGTATAAAACAAACTTCTACATGCAATATCTTTGTTAATAATACTGAATTGAAAAATGAAAAAATATGTGTCGAACAATTATTCAATATTCTATATCAGACGAATACAATCAAAATTTTCACTTCCGTTCCTCAAACCTGTGCTCCACGCATTTAAAAAATGTTTTCATATATTACAAAACACTTTTACCTGCAAACAAAAATATAGAGACAGAAAATTTAATTAGAGATTTAAAAAAGTACTGTCCTCTTCAGAGTCGACTTTAAAAAAAATAATATTTTAATGATGAAATCGGCCAGTTAAAATGGTCCACTGCACTAGAGTAAAAAAGGCCCTCCGCAAAAACCTGAATGGAATAGCATTTGGCTCGTTCGTAGTAAGCAATACGTTATCAACCCGCGGAAAAAGGTCCAGCGCGAGCAAAGAAACGGCCGACGTTTTTTTCCGCGTCCCGAGTCCCCTGCTCTTCCGACGAATTAGAAACAAAGCTGCAACAAGCCCGGAGCACGCACTGCCGCGCGGGCCTCGGCATGCGTCGGCCGGGGCCCCTCTCGTGGAGCCATCTACGGAATTGGGCCCGATGATTAATGGGCCCCCGGGCGCACGCATTCGCTCCTCGTTTCTTCGGCTTCCTCTCCCCCCCCCCCTCCCTCCCCCCGTCGGGGGGGACTGCAGTGGCACCTTGTGCGCGCCGCGGACGGACCCACCGCCGATTGTTTTCGCCGGAGCGGTAAAAACGCGCCCGCGGATCCGGCCCCGACTCTGCCCCGATCTCTCCGCGTCCATACTAAGTGAGTCGTACGGGGCCCGCTGCCCCGGCTGATTAATCGGCCGCTTTGGATTCCGCCGGGGGGACGCGTATATAGGCGAGCGGGGCCCCCGCGCGGCCGGCTTCCTGGACGCACGCGGGAGATGGACGGCGCGCACGAGCGCCAGACCCAACGGAATGCACCGCCGACTGCGCTATTTTTGCCGTGGGGTGTTAATTCTTAATTAGACTTTACGCGCTCCGAGGCGAACCGCGAATGCCATTCCTCCTCTGCTTCCTCATAGTTTTGCTTTCGCTCCCCTCGTTTTCGACCACCTTTTCGCGATTTATTCGAGTTTCGCACGAATATTACCTTATTTCTGCAAAAACTTTAAAAATCTTTTTCTTTGGTAGTCTATGTACGCTTTTACTGTTCTCGTTTAGAAAAGTGAGGATTTGTAATGTAATGCGTGTAGTTTTTTGAATAATTTTCAACATTATTATCGCCGTTCAGTAGATTCAAGCGCAATTATACTAATGTGGGAAGGCATTTAAATTTGCCACCTATTAATTCACTTTATAATTTGAATGATCTAATGTTTAAATTTATACATTCTTATATCGTTTCCCTCTTAGATCTTGTGTTTTAATGAATGAAGTATGGCAGCTAAGAGCGCCAAATAAGATTAGTTGTAAATACATATCATCACTTACACATATTATTCTCTAACATTTAGATTAAGAGAAATTGCAATAATTTTCTTCTTTGTTTGATACTTCGCAATTTAATGTTTCAATATAAGATCGAATATCAAAAAATTCTGTTAACAATCTATGAATCTTTATTTATGATCTTACTCTATAAATCTAAATATGTGTAATTTCTGAATAATTCAATTAGTGGGATACTTTTGACTCAGAATATGTCACTATATTGAAATGAAATTAGTGAAATCGCAGAAATGTCACATATTCAGACTTAGAAAGTAGGTTAAATATATTGTACAAAAATTGTATACAAGATATTTAATCTTATTGATTCAATAAAAAAAAATTTGCAGTACATTTTGAAAAATTTACTGAAAATCGCTTTACCACTCTATTTCCTTTTGAAATCTTTCATATCTAAATTCTATAATGAAGGATAATAATAACTTGAGCGTAGATTCCGATCTAAAGAATTTGGAAAATTGCAAGGGAATAAAGTAGAGCGAGTAGCTCGAGTAGGGAAGACTTAATGAGGGGGTTGCTGCGGCGAAATTTAGATCGCATGTCGAGGAACAGTATAACGGGAGGGTGAACTGCCCCCTGCGCGGCCGCTCGACTCGGCCATCCTCCGCCCGCCGTGGAATTGCGGCTTTCGATTCGCTCGTCCTAAGTGCGATATTTTCCCGTGATCGAGGATCATTATACGGCCATGATTACTGCTAGAGACTCACTCTATAAGGCAGCGCTGTGCGGGCTGCCCAGAGCGAGCCGCTCGAACTGTGCTCGGGGTCGGGCTTCTCGCCGACCGTCGCTCCGCGGCTGGCAGCCGTCGCTCAGCACGGATCGTAAAAGTACTGGATAAAACTCTATTTTTTTTACTTTTTTAAAGTTTTGATCACCTTTTTCATCAGTTTTATCTAATGGTGATGTAGTTTATTATTTATTTCTGCAGAACTACGTGTAGTTGTACAAAAAAGGAAGTTTATTTATATAAGAGTGTACTGAATACGAAAAAAGCGTTACCTTTAATTTACAAATTTTTCACTTGAATACTACATATTCATAATATAAAAGCTTACGTAAGTTTACAGTACACGACCGACTAAAAATATTAAGAGAAGATTGAATTACTTTTACACTTTTTAACTGAGAATAAAAAGATAATTATTTTTACGCATTTAAATGAATGCGCATTTTAACCATTACACGCTCTTCTTCTTTTATTTATAAAAGTGACATTTTTAAAACCTTTTATAGTTCAGTGTAAATATGTGCATTTAATACGAGATTTCAACTCGGAATATACAAATGCAATCCTCAATACCAGGCAATAATATCATACCCAGAATAAACGTAATTATATAGAATATATTCTGTCAATACGGCTTTAAAGATCCGCGCCGAAATGAAGGGAAAAACTTTATTCAGCTGAAATTTTTCGTCCCGCAGCGTTTCATTCCGCGCGTATATATGGCTAAAAACAAAACGATATTTACCTTGCTTTTATTTACAACGGCCGGATTGCCCGCCTGGTCGCGCATAAAAGCCCTGCATTTTCTCGTATATGCGGCGCCACGTCCATTCGAGCTTTCGACCCAGTTCCCGCGCCCCCAGTATGTCGCCTCCGCAAAAAAAAAACAAAAAAACTCGACTATATGGAAACGCCCGATCATCGGGGCAATATTGCCCGGGCCGACGTCACGCGCGCTCGGCGCTATAATGAAGCCTCGCGCGAGCTGATTTCGGCGCGGCGAAAGGATACGCGCGGGCGACAATGGAGGCGCGGAGCCCGCATCGCAACAGCTGCAGCCGCGACGCGTCATTTGCGAGGAATGTATCAGCGCGCGCGCCTAATCATTATTCTACGGGCGGCCGCGGAGGAGCCGATAGGAGAGCCGTGCGCGCCTAGCGTACGGGAGCTATTTGTCTCTCGACGCGGCCCAGAGCCTCTCTCTCTCTCGCATTTTTCGCACCTTGCGCTCGTTTATGCGATCCCCGGGCATGCGGGAATGAGCCGAAGTCTGGAGGTAGAGAGAAAAAAAAAAGAACGCGCGCGGAGGCGGTGTGTGTGAGAGGCGTCGAATTAGCCGAACGATTGTATTGTCTGGGCTCGCGGTGACGAGATATATACGCCGCGATGCGAGGCGCGCGGCGAGATGATTGTGCAGCTTTATGTAATGCACACGCGCTGATTCGAATTTATGTAACTTAGGAAAATGCTGCTACCTGACAAATATGATTCTCCTGTTCTGCTTCTTCTTCTTTTTTTCTCGTTGCGTAATTGGCGCAGTAAAAAGTTAATAGGCACTGATGCTCACTGATTTCGAGGTTTACACTTG
>JAXIUT010000009.1:27886610-27954490 GCA_035586675.1 Eurytoma californica | reverse complement strand
AAAATTTTTGGTTGGTCGAGTCTGTCCCTGCGCTCCTAAGCAGTATAGTAATTTTTACTTGACCATTTTTCTCCGTGCAGAAATATTAATGTAATGTATTCATTGAATCATTGTTCATGTTAACGAGGAAAATTAACTTTTTTTTAGTATTGCAGCATGATTTGAAAGAGTAAAAAGTTTTATCAAGTAAATACTAATCCACTATAAACTCTGATTGGCTCAGATTTCATTAGGATGATTTTTTACTGTTTCAGTTTTTCGAATAAGTATTTATTTGCTTTCTTTATTTCTGTTGACAGAACTTGATCAATGTTTCTCACTACTTTTTTTCAAAAGGATACCCAATAAAATTTTTCTTTCTTCATTATTTACTTTAATAAATGAATTTTCTTTGCATTATACACAAACATTTCTCCGTTTCATTAGTATGAAATAAATTAGATTAGAAGAAAAATACACTACGGCCACTGATGAATATTTGAGCAGCAGTTTTCAAATAGCAAAAGACTTAGGAGAGAAACGTACGAGAGGCGCAAAGCGACTTAACGATGAAGCCATGACTAACTTCTTTTTTCCGTGTACAAAAAGCGTAGGTCGGCGTGTAACGAAGTCATAAAGTGGAGCGGCAACCGCTGCTTAGCTACTCCGCCGGAGTGATGCATTGTTTCGCAGGAATGAGTGATTGCGCTCATTAAGTTTATGCAGCCAAAGCAAATGCCCCGCAAGTGCCGCGCTCCTTTCCAATATCTTCGCCGGTGGAGACCGAGGAGTCGCGGGGGTAGGAGAGGAGCGCAACTCCGACGGGGAAACTCGCCTCGCGGCCATTAAATTGGTATTAAGCCCCACGGCGTATGCGCATCAAGCGTAACGGGCGAGCGAGCAACGCTCGCTTTCGCGGTGCGCGTATACACGTCGGAGACACGAGTAGCAGCCGGCTCCGAGTGACGGTCCGCAGCTTCAGGTGGTGGCCGTCGGCGCGAGCGAGCCAAGGGGTGCATACATTATTTCGGCCGCGCGCACGCCTTATATATTTACGCGGGGAGGGCACCCACGCCGTTAAGACAGGTGTTACGGTAACGCCTGGCGCGCGCGCCTAATTGGGAGTATGGATCGGCGCGGCTGCCGCCGTCGGCAGGCCTTAACTGGCGCAACCAGCTGACGAAAGAATAATCGGCCGGGGAGCTGGCCCACGGCCTCTGCGGCTAGCCGACAGACCGATAAATCAGTTATGAATGACCGTGTGAAAAGGATCTTAAATCACTTTCGAATGTGCTTTCGGGGGGAACTGCCAGCTTCCGCCTGCCTAACATTTTTTTACTCCACTAACCGTTGATGAGTTTATAATGTAATGGTCTTTAAAGTACTTGTGGTTTAGGGTAGATGCTACATCTTCGCCTTGGGTAGATTAACTCGTCGTTTTGCTGGATTTTGCAGAAAAACAGTCTTTAGATTTGAGAAAATTATTACGGATTATTTTAAAATTTATTGAAAGCAATGGAAATTTAATAAGAAAGTTAAGTATATGGGCATTTCTATTAGGACACTTCTCTTTTTGTGCTTAGTAAGTTATCGTTTTATGTTAAACGGTAGCTTCATGTAAATTTACTACTACAGAACAATTTAAAGCACATGCAATAAAATACGGAATGAGCAGAGTTTTCAAATACATTTATCTCTTTAAATCAATCAGCATTTGTAGTACAATTTGTAGATAATGGAAGAACCTGGTTCAATAAGCTTTAAAACTCAACGAATATAAATTTTCTTTTACATTTAATTCTTAATTCTTTAATCATACTTATTATGTAGAAATAACATTCCAAAAAAGTAGTTATGTATCTCATGTTTTAGTAAAACAATTCTATAATAGTGTAAAATATACTTAGGAATGTTACAACTTTGATTATCAGAGGTTGCAATCAATTTTAATAGTAAAGTATTAAAAAAAAGAGAGAAAACAAAGAAGATTTCAAAATTATTTTTTTACAAAAATGTATTAATTTAAATTTTCTATATAAAGAAAAAAAATTTTGTTTATTTTTGCGATGATTAAAGAGTTAATAAATTTTGCAATTGTCCTTTTCAATTTCTGTATCGTTATTTTTTCAATTAATTCTATAACATTACAAGATCATGTATTTAGGCGCGTTCAGAATTGCATGCGTGTGCAATTATTTCAAAATAATCTAGATTACACGACAAAGCTGGTATTTTGTCACTTATATTGTCAGTCGATATATAGGGGCACTATTTAATTAATTGCGGAAATGAACTCCTTTAATTAATTCTTTAAACAAAAATTGTACGTTGGTATAGGGGCAAATTAATCTTGCTAAAGCAAATTGGACTGATTTAGCAAAACTAATAGTTGTCAAAATGAATTTATTTTAGTGTTATTGATTGGATTTCTTGAAATAATAATATAAAATAAATGTCCTTTAAAATATACTGAGTACTGGGTTTTGCAAGTGCAAATCATCGTTTCAACTAAATCTTTAAACTATATTCTTTTTGCACTAGTCGGAAAAAAAACAAAATGATAAAATTGTAATTTATCCATTTCAATGCCAGTATTATATAATAAAAATGAAATAAATAACAAAGATAATTAAATAGAATTATTGGGTTGGATAATTCTAGCATTACTTTGTTTACTATCGCATAAACAATAAAAAATCAGATTATTCCTAAATAGCTCTATGATTCTGGTAGTGTTTTTACTGAAAAAGCTAATTCTTTAAAAGCAACAAGATTTTATAGACGGTACTTTACTCTAATAGGATAAACACTGTTCGTAGCAGGTACTGGTAAATTTTAAAATGCCTTCTGGTCTTTTGTGAAAATGTGAATAAAGTCTAGTGGGGCCTGTACACACTTAAACGGCTTAGAAATGTTGGTCTAACGTATTTCTACCATAAATTTAATGTCTCGTAAATGCAAATCGGCCGTCGGTGGGCGAGCGCGCGCGCGTGGACAAGTGAGCGGCGCTCGATAGGCAGAAGCTACGCGCTCACCTGTCCGACACTCCCACGATTCCGCGCATCCATGGGAATCCCAGTTGTGTCTGCTATTTTTTTTTATCGGACGTGGCCGCACGGAGTTACAGCCGTTTTATTTAGATTTTATTTAAGTAAAAGTCCGTTCGCCTTGAGCGGAACGCACATACGTGACGGCACGTACCCGCCGGACGCAACTCCCGCTTTAACGCGCGCCTCTATACCTTCCCATAATTCTTCTTCCTTCATACCGCCGCCACATCACTGCCGATCAAACTCCACGTGTAATTACTTTTATCTTTTTTCTCTTCGCGTTGAAATTAAATTGGTGTGTTTTATTACGAGGGGCCGTATTTTTTTTTAATAATTGAAATATTGTGGTAATGTTGAGTCGTATTTTTTTTATAATATGATGTGCTTGAGTAAAATTTACTTATGTTTGTATAAAAAATTATTTAAAAATTGCTCAAATGATTTTAAATTTTGCCGTGCACTACCTGAACAATAAAATATGCTAAGGTAAGTAAGCAGTAATATTTGCTTTCACAACTTTTCTGAAGAGAATACTTATCAGTGTTGATTATTACAATAGTAGTAACTACCTCAGAATATATAGAAATTTTCTTTGAGCGTGAAAGTTAAAAATACTGTAAATCCACACGAAAAGATATTTGTCTCTTCATGTAGGCTTACGTAGGTGTGAGAAGTACAAAACCTACTTGCAGATATAGCAAACTTATCTATTTTTCCAATTCTCATTGCGAAAAATTTACTAAATTGTTGAGGACTACTACTAAATGATACATTCAGACTACCGCTATAATAATTGAAAGGAATTTTAAAATTTCAAAACCTATAAAATCGAAAATAGGAAAATTGTAGTAAAAAGAAAGTTCCATTCCACAAAAAATGTTAGTCTTCCATTAGAGATATGTTCTTGTTTTAATATCTAAGAATTGTTTCGAACAAGAAAAGTATCTACGTAATTTTCATTAGGAATAATGGAATTAAATTAAATTGAAGAGAAATGACTACCCTTGGCAGTTTATTTTCCAATTCTTATTAATCAAACTGTACTTTTTAACAGAATGTATCCACTAATCTTGAATAAATCCGCTATTCGCAGTGGAGAACGTTAGAAATTATTTGTTTCACAGTGGAATAAGAGAAACGAAGTGAATAAGCAACACTCTAACTACGAAAGAACTCAAGTCTCAAGATTAAAATTTCTATAAATGTTTGCAGATGTGCGATGACATATTTCTAAAACAATTTAGGTACATCGGAGCTGTTACACCAAAAGCGTGTAAAAAGGTGCTCCACAAACGTTAAAACCGGCGAAACTCCTTAAAATCGTTCGATCTCGAATTCCATACTCACCAACCGACCGATCGGCAAGTGAGATCTTCCGTTACACCGGAATCGAAGCGAGCTTATTTTTAACCCGAGTCGTCGGGGGCCCGCACGCGCGCAGGAGACAATGCGTCGGCTCGCAGAAGGATCCACGGCGGGAAAAAAAACGAGGGCTCTCGCTGCAGCGGGCGCTCAAGCTCGAGACACCGCTCACAGGTGAACGGCGCGGGGTAAGTGGGAGGAGGGGGCGGGGGAAGGGGGGCAGTGGGCACGCGGCGGGGAGGGGTAGGCTCCGAAAGATGGCCGCCGTCTTCTGTATTCCGGTCATACAAAAGAAGCTGGCTGGCGGGTGCGGCCGAGTACGCGAAGAAGCCAGGAGCTGCCTCGCGGAGCGCGCTTTTCAATGCCAGTCATCTCCTGGTATGCGTGACTACCCGAGGCGCGCTTGGTATTCGGCGGGCGTACTGCGCGCACCGGAGGCCTTCCCGCGGAGGACACTGGCTGCACTCGCGGCGGCGCTGCCGCCGGCGCGTATCACTGATTTATCCGAGGGCACACTGCGCGACGGTCACACTGCACACTCACCTGGTGCGCGGGGGAGGCCTCGGCCGGTCCGCGTGTCCCGGTGCTGACTCGTCCTCGGCGCGTCGTCGTCCTCGCGGCGGCACTGCCTGACTCGGAATGCTCGGAGGACGTGGACTTGGGGGGCCGGGGCAGCCGGCGGCGCGGCGAATTTAAAATGGTAAGTCGGCTCGGCGGCGCGCTCGGAGGAGCGCGCGCGGGCGGCCGATAAGCGAGGCGCCGGGGCCGGCGGAATCCATCCTGGCGGACAGGGTGAGGAATACTAAGGGAGGCCGGTGCGGCTATATCCGCGGCGACGGCGACGACGACTCGCCGCGAGGCCCCCTGCTCCGCTGCCCGAAGAGGAGAGCGAGAGTGAGGAGCCGGCCGGAGGAAGAGAGCAGCTACCCCGGGTAGGGGTAGCCGACGTCCGTCCCGAGTCTTTCCTCATCTGCAAGTCGTATAACCGAGCTAATTATCAAGTTAATATGGCCATTCTGTATGGAAGCGCCGGAGCGCCGGCCGGGCGCTCGCAGCCCGGGCGTAGTACCCCGGGAGAGGGAGCGAGATGCCGCGAGGTACATTGATATTATAAGTTGCCTCAATCGCTGTATTCATTTGTAAACTAACCAGGCTAAATGTATTCACCACCGCGAGGCGGCGACGCCGGGGCCACGATAGGCGGAGCCACCGCGCGGCGCGCACCGGCGAGCGCCCTTCTCCGAAGGCAGCCTTCCATCCATCCTTCCTTCCTTCCTTCCTTCCTGCGGCAGCCTGCAGCCTGCTTTTCAAATTTTCGGCTTTGCGTATGTATGCGCGAGCCGCGAATATGCGCCGAGACCTAACGGAGCTCGCGCTTTCGCACTCCTCCCCTTACCGATAAATATCGACCTATCGGCGCAAATCGCCTTGGGAAAAATCGTCGCGGTCACTTCCGCGCGCATAAATACACGGATGAACCGCGGCGGAGGTGATGCTGCGAGCTGGCGCCCCTCTCGCTCTGACGTCGTTACGTTTCATGTATTCAGATTTTTTTTCCCTCCGTCGCTCGCGAAGTGTATTATTATTCCGGAGCAACTTTTGCCCCCCTCTATATCCCTCGCGCGGCAAGAAGGCTTTCGCCGAGCGAGGAGACGAGGACACGCGGGGACTTCTTACCTGCGGGGCGCGCGGAAATACGAATGCATAAATGCATAAGCGCTCCCACCAGCGCGGGCCGCGGGGAGAGGGAGGGGGGAGGCCGCGTGTAGGCCGTTTTACCCCTTTTTCCCCCTCGGCACTCTCGGTTTTTTGCCATTAAAGATTTTCCCCCTACCCCCGCCTCTCCCTTACGTGTATATACCCTCTCTCTGTACCGGCGAGCGATCCCGGAGTGCCAGCGCGTGTCGCGCATTTTTCCCTCGCGCCCAGCTTTCTCGCGGCTTTTGTGTATAAATACTGGCGCGGGAGCTCGAATCCGGAGCGACGGCTCGTGCGCCGCGCCGTCCGTTTTTATACGCGGGTAAAAAAAGCAGGAGCCCGGCGATCGAACTTTCTATTGTGGATGCGCTGCCGTGGAAATCGAGCGGAGAGGAAAATTTTTTTTAAAGCGACTCCGGTGTCGCGGTTACAAATCAGCGGGATCCGGCTGACGAGTCGTCTGGCAAATTAATAATTTATTGCGAGCTGGACGTTTTAATTATACGCGAAAGCGACGAGTCCGATAAGGTGCCACAACTAATTGTTTTTACACTGGAACGTTTCCTTTACTTGCGAACGCAATGTTTTCTTTTAGTACTCCAATAGAATTTTCGCGTAAAAATTGCGGATATGGCCAACGTAAATGGGAGATGGTCAGGCAAACTGGAAGTATTTACGCGGATTTTCATGAGTTATTAAATTTATTGATGAATATTTATCAAACTTTACAGAACTGGTTTTTAATTTTCAATGAAGCCTCAAGAATGTTCACACCCGTTTCGTAATTTTTTTATAAACTATCCTCGTAAATTGTATTTAAAAGGAGTCTTGATATTGTCACGTGGATTTCATTCGAAAATTTTCTTAAAAAGTTCTATCCGCTTAATTAAAATTTTAGATTAAGTATAGAAATATCTTTGACTATTTCAATTTGTTTTCCGCAACGAAACGAATACCACTTGTAAAGAGCTCATTACACATTTTAAGTTTGATAAATCGTGAGCGATTAAAAGACATAGCTTCTACATTAATTGCGGAGCTGGAATGCATGAAAAAAGCTGTTACGTAATTATTCAAATTAGGCGAAGGCAAAAGACATCATTAGAGAGCGGAGATTAGTGGTTTTTAAGATTGCGTTATTGAAAGCGGAAAAATGAAGCTTATCCCGGAAGAGCACGGGGGGGAGAAAGGAGAGTAAAAAATGTGCGGGCAGAAGGCAGTCACGACATCGGGCGGAAGATTAAAAGACAAATTTGCATAACGCCGGCGCAAATCTTGCAGGCGCGTTGCGCACGTGCGCGCACTGCTTCTTGCTGTGAGAGACACGGCACTCTGCCGAGGGTACCTCATCGAAGGGTATTTGTAAGAGTCTCCTTAACATACTGTTTTCATCAAACGATAAATGATTCCCGTGATTAATATCGTAATGACCTTTTAAACTTTGATCGTACTACATCACTTTTTTTTAACGCTTCATGTCGAAGAAAGCAAATTTTATGCGACAGCTGATTTTCTGATTTTCTCTAGCTTATAAAATATGTTTTTCATTATAAAATATAAATTAGAGGTGATTGTAGGATTTCAGTTTCAAATGATTTTAGTTTTAAGTAGATACAGTCGGTTTTAATAAGACAGTTACCCATCATCTAAATGTACAATTTCAATATTGGGAGAAAAGTAAAACGTAACTTTTGTATAAACATTAATGAATTCTTTATTTTCAAAATTATTAATTATTTTTAATTAACCTAATATACTACTAAAAGATACTATTAATTAATCGTCAGGATGAAATAATTGCAAGATTTCAAATCAAGATATTGCAAAGATTACTTTTTGGCAAAAATGTGTAAGATAATAATTATGCGAATTTATTTATTTTAGCAAACTATAAACATGTGCGTTTTTTAAGATATCTTTATTACGTAGTTAATGAACTCACCACAAACAATTTACGGAAAGTTTCAAATGATAATAACGGCAAAACATTATCGTCGTCGCGTGGGTGCATAAGATTTAGTATTAATAGTTCGCCGGGTAAATATTTCCCCGGCGTCGAGAAATTAGCAAAAATTAATCCGGAATTATCACTGTGTAAGATGCGGCGAGCGATGCGCCGTACGCCGCGAATGAAGCTGTTTGTTAAGTCTGCGCGAGCGCAACCTCCCTCCTCCTGCTGTATACGATGCGCGTATACACACCGAGCTAATTAGATTCAAGAGGAGCCTAATTTACGTACAACGGCAGATTTTATCGTAAGCAGCTCGTGTCAATAATAAACAAGTCTCGCCGAGCCCGGCGCATCCTACGTATAACACACTACTCCTCGGCTGCACCGAGCGCGCGTTTCCCGCCCGGGCGCGGGCCGATTAAAATTTATGACGGCGACGTTCGCGCCCCGCTCTAGGCATAGTTTCGAACTAGGAGATAAAAAAAAAGTGGCTCGTATTTTTGGCAATTTTCCCCTCGGGCCGCCGTTAACTGCCGAGGTGCGCGGCATGCAAATAAGCCGTTTAATAAAGTGTCGCGGCCGCGCGATTCCCCCGCATTTGAATATTGTAGCATATTCACTTTTCCTCGCGAAGGGCAGGAAAGAAAAAGCGGGGAAGGCGCGCCTCGCGCCGGGAATATCGTACGCAAGAAGAAGGGGTGGGGCGTGGGTGCTCGCGAGGGGGGTACAGGGCTCCTAAGCTCGGCCCATACCTTCGCTCATGCATGATTCAGCCGCAGTATCTCATTTCATCTGGGTGCCGGTGCGCCGCCGCTAAACTATATCTCCTAATGGTAATGCTATTCCGCGGCACATATCTCTTTATATAAGGCGAGCTCGTTCGCCGAGCTCGTTTTCCTCCTTCTCTTCCTCTTTTTTCTGCTCCTTTCGCCCTCCTTCTTCATTTCGCACCTTTTCCTTCTCCGCGCCCCCCGTGTACCTGCCGACGTATTGCTCGTGCTGCCCTAAGTAAAATCCACGCTCGCAGCCTCTTCCCCGGCTCCCAACAGATTTTCCGTGCACTATACTTGAAAAATGTTGCGTTGGTGAAAAGAAATACTCTGCATACATTTTTATGTTTAAAATAGTGTAATAAAATATGTTGTACTTTTTTTTTACACAATATGTCAGATTTTGTATAATATTTCAGAATGAAAGAAAAAAGTATCAAACTTTTCCGACATAATTAAAAAATTCAATTACACCGGTATTTCGAGGGGTGCGCAAAGGAAGTGCGTAAAAGAAGGGCAAGGCGGCAATGAAAAGTAAATCTTCTCGAAGCAGTTTCCCCGGGCGGTGCGAAAAAGTTTCGAGTATTTTTTTTTCTCCTCTGACTCCGGCAGTGTAAATAAGCGCGCGCGGCGTTTGAGCCGGGCTCCGGCGCGACGTTCATCATAAGAGGCGCGCACGTGTGCGATGGACTCTCGTCTCGTTCTCGCGGACGAAGGGTGCGCGAGGGACGCAGGAGGAAGAGGGAGGCGAGAGAAGCTGAATCTCTCCGGGCCCACGCGGGGAGGCGGGGGGAGCGAGAAGAGAAATAAAGAAAGAAATTGTTAGTTCTCGCTGTTTTAAATTACCATTTATTACGACACATAAACCCAAGGAGCCGAGGCGAAGCTCGCTAGCGAGGAAGGAGAGGAGAGAAAAGTCCTCGGCTTATACAGCAGCGGCCATCTTGCCCGTCCCCGCAACCACCACCACCCCCCGCACATATACCCTCTTCTATATCATTGAATCCCACCTCCGCTATTTCTTTTCCTCCCTTTTTTCCCTTCATTTTCCGCCGTTCCTCCGTGCTCCTCTCCTCTGCCGCTCGCCACACTGTAACGTCCTCCCCCCGGCGCGGGGTGCGGTCCGCGCGTTATCTCGCCGGGGCGCGAGGAGAAGAAGAAGGGGGCCGACCCGAGGTAATGATCATTACCTCCGGTATAGTGACAAGTGAGCTCTCACGGCGACGGCCTCGACTCTGCAGGAAATGGCCGCAGATAAGGCTGTCACATCCATTTTTATATTATGACGAATGGATCACCTTTCTCGTGGAGGGGCCGCCGCCGCGGCAGCCCTAAACTACTGCCCGAGGAAACGAGGGACGTCGGCATTTACGTTAGAAATCTGCGCAGATAGATTTCGTCTGATTATTTTCTTTCAACGCTGCTGATGTATTGCGCGCAGACGTATACTTTTTAACTCTTATCCTTAAATACTTGCATACTGTTTTCTTAGAATTAATTTCTTAAATGATCCAAATTTTCTTTTGTAAATTTGTGTAAATTTTCTTGTAGCTGTATTTATCAAATATTTGCTACTCTTATAATGAATAAAAAGTCAAATATCTGAATGATCTTTCTGTTTTATGAAAAAGATTGATTGGCTCACTCCGATAAAAAGAGTATCCTTCTTTTAGATCATATAAGAATTGTAATGAATTAACCCTTGAAGAATCGGAATTTCAAAAATTGTAAAAACTTACTGTTTACATTGAAATGAGTTCTGAAGTCTCCAATTAAGGCACAATCATATAGTTGATTGTTGCCAAGATATTCCTCTATAGGACACCGAGAAAAATTTTTTAGCAAAAATTACAAATGGTCTAGTAAAAATTATTATACTTTATGGGAAGGTGGTTACAGACTGACATTATGAAAAAAATTACCATACTTTATAGTAAAGTTTCCTAAACGTATATGAAAATTTACCTATACTTTTTAGTAAAATTTACTATACTTTTGGCAAATTTTACTACAAAGTATGGTAATTTTTTTTAGAATGTCAATCCGTTACCACTTTCCCAAACAGTACAGTAATTTTTACTAGATCATTTCTCTCAGTGGAGCCATGGCGATACTCTAAAGGATAAATTTATACTGCAATAACTTACTTTTTGCAAAAAAATGACATTCTAGATTTTGAATGAAATAATTTTACAAGTTTTCATGATCCAATTGTAAAAATAATAAGATTACGTAAAAAAAACGTATGGACCACCAGCTGATTTTCCTTTATTATTCTTTGCGACATCTTCGGCACTTTTCCCAAGTGATAATAACGTTTGTTATACGACATTGTTAGGTGAAAATCCCAACGCTCTCCCACACACTCGCCAGCGAATTAAGATTCGAAGAAAGGGAGAGAGCGTTTCCCATCGGCCAGTCGAATCCTCATGATAAAGGCGCGTAGCAGCTTGGCTCCTTCCTCCTCGCGCGCTTTTCTTTTTTTTTATTATGCGCTCCCTCCCGCGAGGCCGGGATAAAGCAGAGATCGTAAAGGCTCCGAAAATATCCCGATAATACCCCGAAGGCGAAGCCGGCTCCCGTGCATCTTTATCCCCCCCGCAAGGCCTCTCTCCCTTTGCCGGACCGGGCCGCGCAAAACAGTCTTTCATATCGTATCGGGCCAGCTCGTCTATGTGGAAATGCGATCACTTAGAGCCGGTCTCGAAGTATAATTCGGAAGGAGAGCCGACGCCGGGCTCTCCCGGTATTACTGTCGCTCCGGCTCGCCTTCGCGGGATCGTATATTTTTTATTATTGCCGGCCGGCGCGCGCTCGCTTCCGCGGGGAGAGGTTTCGACGGTTGACCGGCGCCTCTGACCAGGCGCGCGGGGGAGAGAGAGTGTGGGAAGTCGGGCATCGAGCTCTCCTGGGCACGGTGAAAAGATCCACCCGCCGCCCGCCCCCTTTTTATCGAGTGTGGACGCAAGGAGCCCGCGCGCTCGCCTCATGTTTTTACATCGAGGCAATTTTTCCATCACGCCCCGTTGCTCCTCGCGAACATCGCTTTCGGCCCTTGCCTTCCTCCTCCCCCCGCCTCCTTTTCATCTTCTGCGGCGGCTTCGTCCGTTTTTTTTGCTCTCGTCGCCGCCGTTACCGCGGCTCGCTTCGCTGCCCCGAGCAATAAGTATGTCTTTTGCCGTCTACGCGACTCGAAAGCTCGACGAGGCGTAACGAGAAAATCATACGGGATTACGGTTGGCGACTCGGCTGCCCTCTCCTTCCTTTTCGTGCGCTCTCTTTCTCGCCCTTGCCGAGCGTATCTAAACGGCGCGAGCCGCTCCGCACTGCCGATCGTTGATTCCGCGCCCCTACCCCCGCTTCGTTTTTCCAGCTTCTTCGCGACGGTTTTCTTAACTTTCGATGCGGCAGGAAAAGTAGAAACGCCTTTGCTTTTGCAATAACATCACGTGCTTCCGTATCGTATTTAGGGTGTTTACGTCCTCGAATCGTGAGTGTCCTTCTTTATCAGTTCTCATGATGGAACTCGTGTAATGTATCTTTTGAAAGCGTTACGATTAAGTCCGTTTATTTGTGTGATGTATCATCAAAATGTTTTTATTTAAGTAATTTAAAAAAAAACTTGAAGTAAACAAAATCAAACGTTATTTTGGAATCAGAAATTATGATCATTTCTTATCAGTATAGAGTAGTTGGAATTTTGTATGAAATATTCCATTAGATCAGTCAGGTAAAATATCTAAAAATAATCGATACGTCATTTTGTTTTATTTATTTTTTTCAATTTAATTCATATTAACTAATATGTATCAAGTTAAAATTTACGACAACGGTGAAGCTTATCTATGTAGTTTACAATCATGACGAGGTTGCAATTAATTAATATGAATGATGGCACCCCGGAGTCGCAATCACGCGAACTATGGCTAAAAAGCAAGAAGAAAAAGAGATTGCAATTTTTTAAATCGCTATGTTGTCATTAATTTAAAAAAAAAAAAAAATAAGTGTCAAATATTTTTCTTTACTCTATCGGACCTATAGTTCATTAAATATGATTTTATTTTACATGCAATATCCCAATTTCAATGTTTAATCTTCATTACCAAATTTAAAAATTTAAAGATTTACACGAATTGAATACTCTAAGATTAAATGTTGGATATCTATTTAAAAACATTTATCTTGAGCATTTTAAATGAACATAATATACTAAATTATTATTTCATGTGTATTGAATCAAGAAAATGATAGGTACATATTTTAATTGAACCTAAGAAAAATCAAGCTCTCAAGCTGTCCCCTCTTAATTGTTCGAAATAGTTCGAATACCCAAAAGCGAAAATGAGAGAACACTTAGCCCGCGGAGTAGAAGAGTACAGGCGCGCAGCAGAAGCACCAGTCTAGGGTAAATGAAATTTCACCAAAAGGCGTCATAATGATATTCCGCGCTGGCTGCGGGCGAGCGGGTAAATAACGGGAGACGGAGGACCTTGGCGCAGTTCTCGGGGCGTAATGAACGAACTCGAGTATTGGCGCAGCCTTAATTGAATGAGAAAATTGCCGCGGCCGAAAAAGGGGTTGCAGGCAGGCCAGGTTTATTAAATCGCGCGGCGCCGGGCGCGCTGCCTCCTGCGGCCCGTAGGAGGCGAGCCCGGGGTGCGCTCGCTGCAGCCCGCGCGGTGCACTCCTTCGGCGCTTGGTTGGTCCTCGAGGTCGCCGGGGAAGATCGTGGATTGGTCTGAAAAGGGGGCTCACTCTCTCGTGGGAGGAGGTCGGCCGAAGAGGCCCGGGCGATGGTAGGGGTAGCTGCCCGCCGCTACGTCGCGTATATATACGCGAGCGAGCGAGCGAGCCAGCCGGCGCTACCCCACGGCCCAAGACTTCATTATACGTTGACCTAAGAAAATCAGACTAGCTCTTCCAGCGCGCGCCGCCCCCACCTCCTTTTCTTTGCCCGCCGCGCGCTATCCGCCCTCTCGTCGTCCTTGCCCGGCCAAACTCCCCTCCTCCGCGGGGAAAGGGTGTGCTCGGGCGAACAGCGAAACCAGGTGCCCACCCAGCCGTGCCTCTCCCTCGCCCGAGCCAACTCTAGCGGCTGTACAGCCCCGGCTCTAGCCGAGGTACCGGAGGCGAAGAGGGGCTGGGGAGTGAGGGGGTGCGGGGGGGCTAACTCATCGCTTATGGATACTGATGACTCGCGCAATGAACTCAGACCTCCTGTTCGAGAGGAACGACGAGTCGCGCCGCTCCGACGGTCTATCCCACTCTCGCCGCCGCGGAGTCGATCGTTCCCTCGCCCCGACCCTCTTTTGCTCGATTTCTCTTTTCTTTTCCCTCGCGCCCTCCCTCTGTACCCGCGCGCCTCCTATCCCCGTGGCTCTTCCTCCGAGCCCCCTCCCTTCGATCTCCCCCCCGTATAGTCGTTCCGTCAACAAGCAGCACTTAATAACGTTTTCCTTCCACGAATATCTACCCGGCAGACAAAAGGAAAAACTGTATACTTTATCGGATTCGCTAAATCTCCATCGGATATCGCTTATACTCTTTCTTAATTGGAAAATTTTTATCAAACTTTTATTCCTTGGCGCATTGTTATGTTCTTTTAGAAAAAAAATGTTCGCTTTTAAATTTGGGTGCTTACTGCAATTGAGATATTTTATTTACGAAGTTGATAATTAAAGTAATTCAGAATTTATATCACTTAGTAAAAATTGTAATCAAAATTACTGTACTGTCCAGAAAAGTGGCCACAGACTGACCATTATGACGAAAGAGTACTACAGGGTTGGGTAAACTTTTTTAGAATTATAATTAATTACGCTAGACACTACTGTAAATTTTACTAGAAAGAATGGTGTTCTTTCTAAACTTGCTGTAAATTTTTCTAAAGAGTATGATATGAATTGTTCGTCACAAGTCACAATGTCAGTCTGGACACTTTTCTAATATACATTATTGTAACTTTTATTAGAACATTTTCCTCAGTATACTACGATGCAGTAAACATTTTATAAAATATTCTAAGGTAGAATTTTATTTATTTCTGATTATAATACACTACGCTTGTGGATTACTTTAAATTACTTTGATGAGCGAATATTTCGCAATACACATTTAGTCCTACGAAGAGGCACTTTAAGGTGTATGAATACTTCAAGGGATTTTCAGTGAAAGAAACGCCCCACCCTGTACTTTCCAGTCTTACGCAAAGTCCGTAGTGAAGTAAAAACGCGCGAACGCCTACCGTATTCCTCGTAACTATTCCTCATCCTTCTGCTCGTCGTTCCATTTTTTCTTTCTATTCCCGCTCCGACCGACCATTCGTTTCTATTACCGCGCGTTAGGGGCGGCGCGGCTAGATTTATTTTCACTCCGTGGATATTTTTTATGGTCCCGCGCATGTTACGGACGAGCGTGACCGAGCGAAAGGGAGCGTAAGAAGCGGCGCTGCTCTCTTGGTTGCACGCCCGTCCGCGAGGAGAGAGCCGTGAGTGTGCGGGCGCACGCGGCCAAACGGGCCGAGACTGCGACTCGCATAATAAACCCATAAACACCCCCGCGGGTGCCCCCCTCCCCGCGCCCAAATACATAAAATGTCGAGCGCACACGCGCCGATCGCCTCACCGGGCCACCTACATCCCCGCTGCGCCGATCCGCGTCCCGGCACAATTGACCGGATCCCCCGGACTTCATTACGAATATCGCTCCCACTTTTATGGATTTCTTCGTAATAGATTAGTCGTCGCGCTCTCCTCTATTTTTTTTGTCTACGCGCTTGCAGCCACCCCCCGACATTTCTCTTTGTTGCTTTTGCCACGCCGTCAATCTTGCCGAGATTTTTTTTCTCTTATACGCTCGACCGGGATGCTCGGACGTTTTACGGCCGTGATTTAAGGACTATTTTTTCTTGTGTGTGTGCTGCTACCGCTGCTGCTTGTTTTAGCTGAAATAATGGACTGAGGATGTTTCGGACGATTTTTTTATGGGGTCTGATTAAAACTTTATTTGTTATGCGTGACTGAATTTGATAATATTACTCAATAATACTGTAACAGTCGCGAAGACAAGCTTAGTTGAAAAATAAATAAGTACATTTTGACAGGTCAGAGCTACTGTTAGTAGAAACATCCAGATCCGGTTAGACATAGTCGACTTTAATAGGCGTAGCAGCTGGCTCATCATATTTTTAAATTTAAAAAATTATTTTTACTAATTTAAAAGGAAAAATATTGTATTAAATGGACCACTATTCTGGTAAAAAATGAACTATTTAAAATGAATAGTAAAACTTTTTATTTTATGTTTAATTTACTCATAAATAAGATCGAAAATAAGCCAATACGATTTTTAACTATATCTTTCGAAAATAAACTAATGAAAAAACAATAAATGCTGTACATAAACTACTGATAAACTTCTAATTAACTAGCGGCTAGTAATAACATCTACAGGAGAACTTCATAGAAATGTTTGACTTGCAAGTAATACGTAGTCATAGTATAGTTGTATAATTACCATTAGAATAAAGTAGTTTTCAGTAGTTTGCACTAATTTCTACAGTAGTACAGTCGAGTAGTTTATTTTCCTATAAGAGAAGACGTCTACTACAATATTAAATATGCAATATCTTAACCGTAACTGAGGTGGAACTCTTTGAAGCTACTTATTAATTTGCATCAAGAATCTTCACATCGACAGACTTCAATTAATTTCAATCACCATGTCAAAAGCAGTGCAACACGACACGTACGTACAACCATATAAATCAGTAATTGCGTCTTAAAGAATGACCAGTGAGTCTGCGGCCCGAATAATCGCCTATAAGTATCACCTTCTCCGTACCGACGCAAAAAAGAATTTGAATGCGCGCCGATGCATCGCGCTATCGGCCGATGCGCGCACCGCCGAGACGCTACGGAGCGACGGGCGCAGAAAAGGAGCTGTCGAGAGGACGACCTTGCGCACGGCTTGAATAAGGCATGTCCCGCGAGCGTCATTATATGAGCGGGAGGCGTCATAGGTTTCCTGCTCGTGGGAGCCCGCAAGAAAGAGCATAGCTGCGCGTCCGAATCACTTGCAGTCTCATCGATTCGTTATTCGCCCGCGACGACGGAGCCCCGGCACAATGGGGGCCCGCGGTTTCGCGCCGGCTTAAGCTCCCGGTTAAGTAGCGAGTACCTTAGGCGCGCATCAAGGAAACAAACAGCCGGGCGCGCTATGAATTAAACATGCTGATTAATAATTAACAAGCCGCGCCGGGGCTTCTTGCGAGCCGCCGCTACTACCCGCCGCGGGCTTTCGCAGCATCTTGGGTGTACGTGTACTCGCGCGCAGCCCCCGCGACTCGGCGGGATTCGCCGCGTCTTTTACGCCCGATAACGACGACAATAACGGAGACGGCCTCAAAGTGTTGAATACTGTTAGCCCACTTGCCGCGCGCATACTCATTACGTTATAGTGTGCGTCCGTCCGGCGTGGACGGATTGTTACTTATGCCGGCCCATCTGCGGGAGCCTACCTCACTCGCGCTGTAATTTATTTTATGGAAAGTGAGAGTCCGTAAATCGCGGATCCTTTTAATATTGATTGCACGTGTGAATGAATTTTTTATGCTACGAACTGCTTTTTTTATTGGGCGATTTCCGGATCATTTATTTACTTCATAATTATCATATCTTTACCGTGGCTCTTCTTTTATTCTGCGTGCATTGCGTTACTATCACTTTTTTTTACCATAATTCGTATTAACGTGAATTAAAATGATTCTTAATTCTGTATATTTGTTTTTATAATTGAGTCGATTTGTACTAATAGATTAAATTTAAATATTTACATCGTCAACTATGGTTGAATTATTAAGCGGAATCTGGGCTGTATAATAAAAGAGAAGTTCAAGTGTAGTGCAACGATTATCATGTATTTTAATAAATTTCCATATTTCGTGTGAAAAATCATTCCTGGTAATGGCTAGTAATAGAGCTGTCTCTATTTATACTTTTTGCGCATTTTGAACAAATTTTAAAATACTCTACTTCTAAAAATATTTCTATTATTTTTTCACTATTATTCAAATGAGATTTAGATATTAATGAGTACAAGAACTATGTCATTCATGTAATTTGTAATAGCAAATTATACCAATATTTTTTAGATAAATTGAGTTTCTCTTTTATGTGTAATGTATAATTTAATAGCGGTAATAATAATTAGTTTTCTTTAACTAAATGCGCAAAACTCGACTTTAAACGCGTTTCACGTTTGCAAAGCACCTGATTTCCGCATTTTACGCAAAATATTTTGCTTTGCACACTGACTGCTCTCGATCATCCGTATATCGTATTTTTATTGGTCGGGTGACAACCTGAATCTGTGCCTAAGTATTAACCGATTTATTGATTTGTATTGAAATACATTATTACTGCATTGATTTTATTAGTGATCATTAACAGGATGTATATATTACATTTCGCAAATTCATGCAAGTTACGTTATTTTCGTATTCAAAATTCATACTAACAGAATCTAACTTCTTCAAAATCAGATTGTTCGTATCATTAGTCTGTTAACCTTCATTTACATATGCCAACTGTACACAAAGCGGTACGAAATTTAAATTATATTTCAAGATTCCTCGATAAACTTTAAACGCAAGTCATTTCAAGTCAATTCGATATTTCTACCACATGTATTTGAAATGGTAATTGTGCTTAAATTTTTATTTAATTCAGTGAATAAAATGTACCAGATTAAATACCTATATCAGATAAAGTCAATAGACGTTTAATTTCTTAAACTTTCGAAGCATTTAAATGCATCAATCTGAATATTCGATTGTCCGACAGGAAATATAAACTTAGGTTCGATAGTGGATCAAAGGGCAATCCTCAATTACTCGAAGTTTATAGTTTTTGTATTTCGCATTAATTAACATGCAAAACAGTAGCTCACAATCTATAAACTACTTCCTTTCTACATTCACCTTTCAGTATTCTTCCCTGACATTCAAGAAATTTAATGCCTCGACCCAACCACTGCAAATTTATTACGTACAATTAACAATCGGGTCGATAAATACCGATATATTTTCATTCCCCAGTTAAAATATCAACGTACATCGATTTCGACGTTTAAGATTACGATCAGCTGTCCCATACACATGTACGGGGACTGACAGGCACACGCGAGAGGGCACTACAAAGGAGGCGAAGAGGGAGAAACGAAGAGTCCCAGGGTCCGGGGCTTACACGGGTAGGGAGAGCCGCGTGACGCGCTAGATGTACGGATTAATTAACGATAAGGCCTAATGAGCGGCAGGTGAGCCGGGTAACCGGCCCCCGTACGCACCTATATGACGCGGGCGCATCCCCCGGTAAAATACAAGTGCGCAACTTACACGCGAATAGATGAAGGCGGCCAGATAAACCGGAAAGTGCTCGGGTTGCAATTCCGCGCGCGAATGTGCGTGTGTTCGCGCCGATAATGAGGGCGAAAAGGGAACGCGACGCCGGCGAGCTTAATCCGATTACCCGGCCAATAAATTATCGCGTCGATTTTGCTCACGCGAGTATATACGTGTGTGTGTATATGCACACGAGCTCGTGCGACGGTCCCCGTGCGTAATTAACGAAAGGTCCGAGTCGATAAAATCGAGCTGCCGGTGTGGCGGATCCGTTTCGGCGGAATCGAAATCGGGATCCGTCGCGACGGGGAAAAAGAGGCCTCGCGGCCGCTCGAGTATACGCGACGCTGAAAGAGTCACGTCCCGTGAATTGTGGGCCACGTGACGAAGGCGTGAGCGAGGCGCGACGCAATGGAACAATGCCATCGGTGCTCTCTTCGAGGAGGAATGTCACCTCGCGCCGCACCCATCTCTGTCTCTCTTTCTGCTCGCCTTTTGCCCGATCGGGTCCGCGTGCATGAGCCGCGGAGAAAGCCGAAGAGCCTGGGCCCCCCCGGCTTATTTAGCTCCAACAATGACGCCTCGACTTTTGCCTTTACTTTTTATTTCGCGCCCCGCGCGCTCCGGCTCGCCCACGCGCAGCCAGGAGATTATTTTCAAACGGCGATGCGGGAACCACCGGGAGAAAGTGTGACGCTCGACTTTTTTCAGATTTTGTACTTCGCGAACAAAATATTCGTTGCGAGAATATGAAAAAAACTGCCTTGTTGTATTTTCTATACTTATTTTCGTTAATTTAATTTACATTTGATTACCAGTATTTTTTTTTAGTTTTATTAAGCAAAAATTTTAATGACCTTTGATTACAAAGTTTACTACCATTAAATCGAGTTTCCATGATTAGGTAATTTATAATATCATTTAGCATGAATTAAATGATAATCAGTAAATAGTAGAGCACCAGTACGAGGCTTCACTAGGCTCCAGGCGTCTAAAGTTGGCTTGTTATATGTAAAACTCAGACAACAGACCTTTTACCGCGAGAGATGCCCCACAACTCCACCTAATGGTAAATGTATAAGATGAGAAAATCTGGTAGTCGTGCGTAGTTGCTTTTAGTGATCACAATTGATTATTAAATAGATTACTTGTAGTTATAGTAATTTTTGTACTATTTTAGTGATTTTAATTGGAAAAATAGCTCATACAAATAAATGAATAATTTGTGATTATATGAAATGAAAACCTTCTTGATTACGGTTCAATTCGAATAAAAAAAATCATCTTTGTACTAGAATTTTTGTAAAAAAGCAGGCAGCATATAAAAACTTGCAATAAATTGTTTCAAAATATAAATAATTCGCAATCAGATTAGTGACACAGACAGATAGTTATAAAGTTACATTATAAAGAATGAAAAAATATATACCTACTGCTCAATTTTCCCGTTAAACGGTACCGGCACTGCTTTTCGGTAAAAATCAAAAAGGATTTTATAGCAAAATCAATGATCAAAGTCGTGACTTTTTCGAACTTCAACAAATCATTCAAATACAAAAAATTGACCTTCTTCGAAAAAGAAATAGTTTTTAAGTAACTGCGAAATAACAAAATTATCTCATCTACAATACTTTTAAAATTCAATTCGACATTCAACAATACTTATAAACTTCTAATTGTGTTTTCAGACTCTTGCTACAAGAGAAAATAATATCGGCATTTTTCAGCGGTGGAATCGCACGAGTACAACGATCGCCAAAGCCCGAGATGGAGGCGGTGCGTGCAGTAAAAGTCGTACGCAGTTGACGAGCGTACGTGTCACGCACTTTATAAGAATGCGATAAGCCGAGCTGGCGGCCATAGTCCTCGTCGGGCGTACGTACACACACACACACACACACACACACGCACCTGTACACTTAGACGCCGACATCGCGGTGTGCCGATGCCATTGTGCCGGTTGGCCCGACGACGATGGCGCACACCTCAGCGCGAAGTCGCGTAGCCGCCTCGAGCTCGGCTTGACCCTGTTTTCCACTAAAATATACACGAGCGGCATGCGAAATGAGGGAGTCGACCGCTGGCCCGACCGATCGCTACCTCGCGCATACCTTCGAAAGCCACGAGCGGAGTCGCGCGAAACTCGCCGGATCGGACTATACGACGTTGATAAATAATTCGCGGTCGCGCCGTACCAGGGGTCGAGAGAGTAATACCCTGGCCCCCGGCTCGAGTGTAATTCCTCGGTCATTAAGTAAACCCCGAGCGCCTCTCGCTTCTTAAATAAATTCATCCGCGCCTTCCGACGTGGCGGGCAATTATCGCAACAATAGCAATTTCGCGGAGTCAAGGTCGCGGCGCTCAAGGTGGGAGCTATCATCCGAGGCCGCGGACCGACGACGCGCGATTAATAAGCGGAGGGTCGCCCGGTGGCTTTTTCCAGAAAAATGGCGATCCCGCGATTACGCTATCGCAATTACCGCGTAATTTGCGACGCGCCGCTCTCTCCCCCCGGCCGGTAATAACAAGGACAGGCTCGGCTCATTCCCATCGTCGCGGAATACCGGAAAAAGGGGGGGAGTCGTCGCGCGTCCAGTGCACGCGGCGAGCGCAATAAAGATTATCGCGAGGTACCGGGGGTGCAAGAACGGGTGTTAGCTCGTTACACGGCCGGCTCCCCGGCGTACGCGGCCCGCCGGCTCTTATTATCGCGGCGCGCTGCAATTAAAGAAGGAAGTCTAGAAATTAGCGGCGGTGGTGCGTCGGCCTCCGGTGCAAAGGCGGAAGGGGGATATTAGGGGAACTTAGGTGAGCGCGACGGCCGCGCGCGGGAGGAAAGAAGCCGCGGGTGGGAAGGGGGGGTGGGGAGACGAGGCGAAGGCGCAGAAAAGGAAAAGCTCGGCCGGCGAGAAGTGGGATGGCTCTGAATATGCATGCGGGAGCCGAAACGGGATGGGGGACGCGGGAGAGCGACGAGATAAGGGCCGACTTATTTTTCCTGCCTCTCGTTTTCTACGCTTCGTCCTTATTTTATTTTGGCGCTAACTACCCGCCGGCGCTCGCCGCGCTGGAACCTCCTCGGGACGACCTCGCTCCCCGTGTCTCGCGCGCGCGCTGCTACTTGTCCTGGGCATCTCGCCCTCGCGTCGCCAACGTCGTTACTCCTTACTTTTTTTCTCTCTCGGTCTGCTCGCATTTCTTTTGCTTTTTCATTTCCTCTTATTAGTGGTTTATTTCACGCCTTTCTTGTTCTGTGTCCAGATTTTACTGGGTATAATCATTGACTTTCCCATTACTACTATTAATTACCTTTATTTTCAATTTATAAAAAATTATATAAATTTGCTTTTTTTATGTCTTCGATAAATTATTAGAATTTCTCTTTATTTAATAAATTACTAAAAAGTTATAGCAAAGTCCCCTCTAAAGTTGAATAAATAAAATTTCATTTAAATAAGTGAATATTCACTTATTCTAAGTCAAAAGTCATCCACGTTGGAACGTGGATTTAACGTTAAATAAGTGACTATTCACTTATTCAACTTTAGAGGGTCAAGAAAAGAATAGATGCATATCAAAATAAAAAACACTGTTATTGAACCAATAATTCAATACGTTCAATACGTTTCAAAGCTGCAAGAATAAAATAATAAAAAAAGAAACAATCAATTAGTAAGAATAAATAAAAAATTTAATAAAGTTTTGTAGTATATAACTTTGATAAAGACAATCAAGACTTTAACTACAGTCAGATAAATGTAAAAATATTTTTAAATAAAACTGTTATTTATCAAAATTGCCAACTGCTTTAAAAGTCAAAATTAATGTATTTAAATAAATGTTAAATGATTAAATAAAAAAACTGCTTTGAAAAGAAATCTCTTTAATTCAAGAGCGTATTGAATAAACATTAAAACTTTTATGCGAAGCTTTACGCCGGTTGTTGAGAGTGATACAAAATTTTGTGTTATATTGCATATAGACAAAATAGCCAAATGAATAAATCTCCTGGCTGTTTTGGCGAATCGTTCGATTTATTGAAATGGGAAATTCCGCAATCGAATGCAACTGGTAGGGCTTTGCCCGTATATAGGATTAAATTAATGCCATTTTCACAGCGTTACGATTATTGAGCCCGCGAGCGTGCCCGCAATATTCATCTGGTAACAGAAACTTTTATTAAACTGAAATATTCAGCTCGCGGATAAAAAAAAATTGTCGCAATTTTCGTAAATCACAATTTTTCGTCGATATATTCATCCCAAGTACCCGCAAAATCGAACGCATTCGTTGCTCCGCCGGCCAGTGTGAAACTCTAGAAAACTTGTAGATGAAAAAAACGATAGTAACCAGGTCTACCCAGAAGTCCAAGCCGAGGGAAAACAAACACAGGCGGTCGCGGGAAAAAAAAACCGCTCTTCCATCGGGAAATCTATCGATCTATACGGGGCCGCAATCGCCCGTGCGATCGAGCGATAGGCGTTTATTTTTCGGAAGAGGCCGCGGCGCGGCGGAAGAAAACGACGGAAGAGCCCGATGAAATCGGCGAGCGTACGCACGCGGCTCCGATTAGTATGCGCCCGCGGTCTCATCGCGCGCGCGCGCTCGTTGTCCTTTCCTTTTTTTTACGAGCTGCAGGAACCACTTCCTTTTTTTCTACCCACAGCGATTATCGATCAAAAAGCTCATGAATATGCATGGGGCGAGCGGGGACGAGGGGGCCCGTTCCCCGAGAGCGCACGCGCGTCCGCGTTTTGTGGGAGCCGAGCATCGCCTATATAACCATCGCGTAAATACGCCGGGGTCGCGGATTGCTGGAACCTCGTTTTCGACTCGATTATGGCTTGCTCGCGGCCTTCCTTTTATTTTACTCCGCCGCTTTATTCCCTTTCTTTTTAACGTGTTCGACGTTATTTTACTCGACAGTCGATCCTTCTCCTATATGCCTTCCTATAGTCTCATTGCTTGATTTATGGAAGCATTTTTTTAAAGGGTAGATTAATGTAAGGCGATTTATAACTCACATGTGTAAATAGTTTGTTATTTAATTAATAAATAGCACAAGAGTAATTACAATCTGTTCTCTACTTACTCATGCGACGTTCGTTGATTAAATCCATCAATTATAATTTATTGAATGACGTTTTCCTTTTTCCTGGAATATAATATCATTTTACATACATTGCCAGATTAAAATTTTTATGTTATTTTATTGTACTGTAATTATTACATTAGTCAATGAATTTTCGCATTAATAATTACAGGACCTGTATCAATAATTTGTAAATTGTAAATTATGTATTATATTCTAATTCAGAATATTATGTTCTTGATAAGTTATAAATGTAAAATTGAAAAGAAAATATTAGTAGGAAATTATAATATAATTTATAACAATCAACGATTGCATAATTTATTTCAATCAAATCATCGGAATGGAAATGAAATCGTATATATGTAAACTTATTTTATAAATGTAATACCTGATTAAATAGGATAATTAATCATAAATAGAATAATAGGCACCAAGAACAAATTGAAAAATATGAAATTAACATTTGAAAATCAAGTAATGTAACGTTGTAATAAAATCGAATATTAATTAATATAATGGTTTATTCGATTTAGCATTAACTTTACATTTACATTGTTTGATAAATAATGAATTGGATAAGGCTGAAATAAATTTATAATGAAAATAATGCAAAAGAAGCATCGATGAAATTAAAATTTGATCAATATTCCTTTTTACGGTTCAACTTAAATACTATCACTTTTATCGTGACAAATGAATTATAATTACACTGCGCAATATGAAGCCCATCTCATTGTTAAAAGGAACAACAAGAGTAATTACGACTATAAAAATGATTAGCGCGCAGTTGTCCGCGCGCAGAGCTGAGGCGCGTATATCAAACTACGCGCCGGAATCCAAAAGGCAAACGATCGTTTTGGACTAATTAACGAGCGGCAGCTCGGCTTTTTTACTTTTTTTCCGAAAAAAAGAAGGCTAATAAAGACCAGGCGGACGGCGAGCATTTTTTTCCCATACTTTCGCCACTCGCCATAAATTTCCGCGGGCGTTCGGCGACGCACGGCGAAGGAAGCGCCGGGGATCTTCCCCTTTCGGGGGGGATAATAAAAATTTTCCCGCGCAAACGAGGTCCACCCATAGAAAACAGCTGACTGTCGTTCTCTCTCGTTCCCGGTGAAAGAAAAAAAAAGAACGAAGGGAGCTCGCGTCGGAAAAAAGAGCGAGGAAGAGAGCGGCTCGACGGAGCGAGCGAGCGAGCGAGAGGGAGAAAAAAAAGGAGAGCGAGAAGCGAAGCGAACAAGCAACGAGCAACAACAACGGTCAGGCCGCGGCGGTAACGAGATAGAGGATCGCTCGGCGAACGGAAGTGGAAGAGCGAGCGCCCGCGACGTGTACGGCTCGCTCGGGGGTTCCGCGTGTTGTGCGCCCGCGCTACACGGCGGCCCGGTGTACACGTCGCCCGCGTGTAACAACGTCGCGGCGCAACACACGTATACACACCGCCGCGGCAGGAAGGAAATGCGAAATAAATATAGCGGCGGCGAGAGAGAGAGGCCCCTGTGGGGATCGCCGCCGCGGCTCGCTTGCACCGCTTGAAAACTGGACGCGCCAGCCAGTCCGGCCAGAAAGATACATATTTTTAAATATTTTAGTCACGCTCCGCAATCGCCTCGTCACGCAGCCTTGCCGCCTACTCTCTTGCCTACTGCCCATTACCTACCCACTACTTACTCGCTCGCGCTCCCGTGGGGTGTACGGTTCCTAGCTGTATAGCCACTCCGCTGCTCCTTTGTCCCCTCCCCCCTCCCGCCAACCCCCTTTGATGGCCGGCGTAAATTATCGCGCGCTCCGGACAAACGAGAGTCGAGCGATCAGCCCTCGCGACGCTTTTATCGGTAACGAGTCGCCGCGCGATTGCGAGGATGGGGCGCTCCTTGGCGCTTTATCCGGACGGGAAACTCCCGGGATAAGATTTCTCGATCGCCTTTCGCTCTAATTACACTCTTCGTACGAAAAGAAAAAAGTGAGCGCGCGCATAGTACCTTTTTTTCCTTGCGATGCGAGGCACGCGCGAACCAATTAGCTTTTAATGAGCCCTTCGCCCGAAAAAAAAGCCCGATAAAATATATAGCTCCATTGTGCCCTCGGGCGCGAGCGAGTAAATCACGCGAGTGACAAATAATTTAGGCATTTATTCAATTTGGACGCCGTGGCGTGGAATTGCTCGGCGCGAAGGAGGCATCGGCCCGTATTTGCCGACGCACTTATTCCCTTAATTTATTAATAAGATTCCGCTGGAGGAGGAGCGCGCCGAGGCTCCGTTCGCCTTTAATTTCCGGCAATTTGATCGCCGCGAACGCCGAGCGCCGCGCTTCTACACACGTGTACAACGTGTACGAGAGGCGCGCACGGGGAGGCGTACGCCCGTGATTTAAGAGTGAACGCGCGCGAGGCGTTAAAGTCGGCTAATTCGCGCGAGCCGCGCGCCGCGCAACGTAATGAATGCACGGCCGAATCATTATCATATTCGCGGTAATCGATTCACGTAACATCGTTTACGTTTTTTGCATTCGAGGCACCGCCGCGAGCCCCGCTACGGTCAGACTCCGAGCCGCCAAAGAGAAGAGCGAAAGTAAAAGTGTGAGCCTGTTTATTTATGCAGCATCGGGATTCTTATCTCGGATGGATAATGACGGGAATCGATTGTCGGTCGAAGCTACTTCTGTCTTGGCATTATCGCCGGTAATTGATTCTCTCGAGATTCAATAATGCGCTTCGAAATATCTCGAAGAGTTTGTAATCGACTTTGTGTAATAATACCGATTTATGTGCTTGATACGTTAACTTGAGTATAATGAGTTTGTCGTCTGAGCACAGCGAAATTCAACAATAGTAGATGATGCAAAACCAATTGTAATACTTGTGTTATTTTTTTTCGTTTGTTAAAATTATGTTACTTTAACAAATGCGATATTTGTTACTATAAATCGTATGTCGTTATACGTACGTCAACTCGAGACATATTTGTTGAGTGTTAAATTAACAAACGAAATATGATAATTTTTTTAATCCCGTACATTACGCAACTAGAGGGTGACAAAAAAGCCGAGTGAAAAAACTTCTTGCACACTGTACTCACTATAGTTATTTTTTTTTTAAATATTGTAAATAGCGATAAATAATGTACAAAACAATGTAAGAATCAATCGTTCATACAACGATGCTTTATGCAATACGTATGCAGTGCGAAAATCTTGTGCTTTACACACTGAAGATAAACTCAAAAACTAGTGTATTAAAACAATAATTTAAAGTCTATATGTAAATATTATATATAGAAATAAGTCAAAGGTGAAGCAGTGCATAATTAGAACTGCTTTACACACTAGTATGTAAAAAACAAACGATTTGATTGTTTCTCCAGTGAAGGGATATTTTTGTAGTATTATGTTAAAGAGAAAACATGTCTGAAAGGTAGCGGTGAGCAAAATAAAATAGAGATGATTTCCCGGAACAAGTTTAAAATGCAGACAAACCCGTCAACGGCAAAGTCAGTGATTTATGTACCTGCATAATACGAGGCGACGAGACAAAACACGAGGAAAACGCGAGGCTGCGAAGAAGAGCGTTATTTTTTTTCGAAAAGCAGGAGACAGGCGCGGGGGCAGGTTAAAAAGCGCGAGGGGCAGAGAAAAATGAGAGGGAGAGCCTAAGCCAGGCGGCACAGTAGCGAAGTTCGGGCTCGGATTTAACGAGTGGACGCGTCATTAGAGGTGACAGTAAAGGAGGCAGAAGTGTCGCGGCACCGGTGAGAGTGGAAAAGGAGGTGGGAGACGAGGAACGTCTCCGGGCTGACGGCTTCGGACCGAGGAGAGACGCTGCTCTTCGCCGGAGAGAGACGCACGCGGGGGCCGTAGGACGGTGTACACGGGACGTCGCTGGAAATGAAGCCTCGGTGCCCGGAAAAATGCGAGGCTCTCCGTCTGCCCGCATACATTTCCATACATCAGAGCCCGAACTCGCAGCTTTTCTGGAGCGGGAGAGGACGCGCCGCGGGGGCTAAGCGAGTCAAACCTCGGTGAGGAGGCGCCGCCGGGGGATAAGAGGGTCACCGGAATAAATCCGGCTAATTAGACGAGGAAAAACCGCGAATTAATTGCGCGACTCCCTCGACTGCTGCCGCGCGACGATTTTCGATTTCGTTTGCCGCGCCAAAGCTCGTTCGACATCGCTCGCCTAAAGTCAACGAAATCAAAGCGCGAATTCGAGAATATATTTTACGGAGATGTTTGCCCTCCAGCCCGGGGGAGCGTGTCATTTGTAAGATTTCTTTTATCGGGAAATTTTATTCGATTTATTTTACTTCTAACATTTGAATGTAGACTTTCGTTGATTATATAGAATATTCAATTTTTAATGTTTTCTTAAACACTAACGAAATGTTTCTTTTCTAAAATAACTGAGTTTGTTTATTTAGCAGATTATAAAATACAATATGCAATAAAAATTGAGTGCTGCACCTGGCAAAACTTTGTAGTCAACTTCAGCTGTAATAGTAATTTAATTTATAAATGAGTGAAACCTGTAAGTTCATAAAACTACTAGGAAATAATAATTCGATAAAAATTATTGTTTCTAATAAACTTAAAATAAAGAGATCTGATTGGTAAACATGAGCAATCAACGTTGTATCAGAACAAAATGTCTGTGCTAAGCAATTAATAAGAAAAAAGGACACAAGAGTTTTGGTTAATTAGGTTTACAAAAAAGTAGCAATTTATTGCTGACGCCAAATATTTGTTGCTTAGCCCATTTCCGTGTACGTGTAACGTTTTATTTATAATTTCAATATTTACGGTAATTTAAGTAATTTTTTCTGTAAAGAGTACTCAGACATAACATAATTTTTATCAACATGTTTCAGTCAATTTTTACTGTTGTGAGTAATTATTACCAAGCAAGTTACTTGATTTGAAGATTAGTAACTATATATAGAAATTTTTGCAAAAATGTGTTCTTTTTATCGAACCATTTTCTTAGTATATAGACTTAGTATAAAAAGATGCAAGGCGTTTTTGAAAGCCCTTCAGATTTAATTATGTATTCAATATCTTTGATACTCGTGCTATAATTCTTGCAGTTTTCATCATAGTTAATTAACAAGAAACCTTATAATTTATACCGTTCCTTCAAACTATGATATAAGGTAAGAAATTTTCTTCCATAAAAGTCTCACGGCGTCTCTAAGCTCCCGGAGCCGGTGCGTTATATGGCCCGAGCAAAGCTCAGAAAAAGCCGGTGACCAAGCGACTCGCGCTCTCCACCAATACAAGTCAAATACAGCGCGGAAGCGTGAGGCGGGGGTCGGGGCGGGAATCGGATGAAAAAGCGAGATAGACAGCTTCTTCGGCGAGCCGGGAGTGGCGTGCTATATAGGCGGCGAGGAAGGCTTTAGCCGCAGCCGAGCGCCGGAGTGTTTGCGGGGCCGCGCGCTCGAAAGCTCTCGAGGCTCTCCGGTGCGGACCGAGGACCCGGGGGCTCTCGCATCGGGAATGACGGCGGCGCGGAGGACGAATGGATGGAAGGCTGAAATGCAGATTTCGCGCGATTCCCCGGCTCGCCGCCCGTCTCTCGGCTGAAATTTTCTCTCTCTCTCTCTCCCGTTCGCCCCGGCGCCCCGGCGCGAGAGGAGTCCCGCTTCTTTAACGCAAGGCGCCTAGGATTTACTTAGCGCTCGAACTCACTTTATATACGGCCTCCTGCCTCGGCTCGGCATTTTACGCACTGCCGACCGTGTGTACACAGAATGTGTCCGGAAAGCCCGCCATTTCCCACCTGTTCTCCTTACATTCTTTTGGCCTTTACCGTTTCTTAACTTTTTTTTCATTGTTACTGCTATGATGAGCTGGCAAATACCTTGTCTTTATTGCTTCTAGGGGTATTAATCTTACCTTAACTATGTCCACAATTTACATTTAAAAAATCGCCTTTTTATCAAAATATTATAAATTTTTCAATTAGGTTCAGGGAATATTGAAATATATTACACAACATCCACGGCGATTATTTTGTTCAGTGACATTTTATTACGACTTCCATAATTCGAGCGATTGTTTCAATGACTACAGGAAATCTTATAAACAGACATAAGCAGTTAAGAAAGTCTTGGATTCGAAAGTACCCTGCACATTAAATGAATATTAATTACTTGTTTATTGTTATAAGATTAAATTTTTCAATATTTAAGATCGTATTTCTTCATTATTTCCTCCTAAATATCAGAGATAGTGTGAACGTACATTATTTGCCATTAGAAACAGATTTTTTTTAGTAAAAACAAAATGGCTATTCAAGTGCAACATCAAATCTGAGTACTGTTTTTGTCGAGTGGAATGACTGATTCTGACGGAGGAGAAAAGCCGGGAGTACCCCCGCGCGATCATAAGTCAAAGGCGTGTAGCACATAATCGCGCGGCTCTCGAGCCGTAGAAAAATCAATCACGCCGATCGAGCGGAGTAGAATCGTCGGGCGATGTTGGCTGGACGCAGGATTCATTAGGCGCCCTCTCCGCGGCGGCGAAAGAATAGGAAGAATCGACGTCAGCGGCATTCCGCAAACGCGGCTCCATATACAGGCCGGGGCGTTACGTGTAGGAAGCCGAATCTTAGCGTAAACAAGGGGGTGGTCGAAGGCTCTCGGGCTCGCTCGAGTGGCATATATACGGCATATCCCAAGGAGCCGTGGCGAAGAAGAGAGAGAGGTGGGTATATAGCGACGCGTCATTGCCGGCCGGGGCGCGTGATCGATGGCGCTGCCCGTTATCTCCTTCCACCCCCTAGCCGCCTGGACGCCCACCCACCCCCTTCTTCCTCGAGCAATTCATCATCTCCGTCTGTTTTTCACTTACTTTATATGCAACGTATTCCATAATTTTTATTCAGCCAGGCCGTACCACCACCACCACCCCCGGCTCTCTTCCACTAAACTACCCCTAGTCTACTTTCTCCACCCTCTCGTTCTTTTCTTCTTCCTCTTCTTTCTTTTCCCTCCCATCCTCTGTTGTGTTGTTTTCTCCGCAGAGCCGCCCTTTATCCAAACTACGCGAAGGTATGCGCTAACTAAACTTTATGCTGATTCATCGAAAATCAGTAAGCCTCTCTCTGTTTTAAGTGATCGAGATGTGCTCTAGTTGTTACGCACTTCTTAACGGCTTTCAGATGGGATAAACTTTCGCGCATCGAACGAATTCTTGGAGGTTTTGTAAATTCACAAGAAAATGCAAAGAATAAATCAATGAGCTCCTGAGTAGATGCATATCGAGTAGATGTGCATCAAGATAGTATGCATATTATCTTTCAAACTTTGATCTTCTTTTACTGAACTTTTTCTGCAGTTCAAAGAATAAAGAAGTGAATACACTCTCTATATACACTTTTTATGCAGTATATAGACTGCATTTTCTGTATGTTATGTGCGTAAAAATAAACCAATATATACATGTTTACATGCATAAAAATTACTTTTTATTTCAAAATCCGATATTTGCTGCCAATAAAACTATTGTTGTTAAATCTTTGATAAAATACTTGTCAAGAATTTATTCAAGTAAATATTTTTCGAAAAAATACAAATCTCTTAAAATTTATGTTCAGATTAATTTGTCTGTGCTTTAATAAAAATTCTGACAAAAGCAGTCATGCAAGCTGCTGTCTTATCCACCCGGAGCGTCGGACTTCGTAAGAAAATTCTGACTCGCGGGTGCGCTCATCTGCGTGGGTTCTTTTTGGTCAAGGAAGAGTATCTGTCTATATCTCCGGGATTACGCAGATTGCGCGCGACGTTCCATACATATGCTAAAGGATCTGGATGGAGATCGCACGCGGGCGCGTTTGTTCGGTCAGTTTGATTTATCGGCATCGAAATCGGCCGCTCTAAATTTCTGGGAAAATATGCTTCCACACCAGCTCTCACTCGGAGCCGCCCTTCCCGGATTTCCATAAAATGAATTATTAGACAATCGACCGATCCGAACAGCCTTGTTTTGGCTAACGTTATAATACGTTCGGCTTTTTTTTTTAAGCGGAAGAGATACACGCAGTTTTCGACAAGCCTTGGGATTTTAGCTGAAATTTACAGTTTTTGCTTGTGCTCTACCAAAAATAATGCACGTCATTCAAAATCTTGTGAAAAGTTTGTTTCATTAATCTCACGTGCACTAAATAAAAAGTATGCAGAGAAAAATATTACATTAAAAATTACTTCGGTCTTTATTAGAACTAGGACAAATTCGAGAAATTAAGAAAATTACTATAGTGACTAGTAAATTTTAAGTTTTAGTTTTATTACTTACATAGTAAAAATTGCTAGTCATTAAACTATGTTTTGTTTATATTTCGAGTAAAGATTATAATACTTTTTAATGCATCATTTTTCTGCCTGAATATTAAGGTAGTTATGTCAACACATATAAGTCTGCTATTACTATAATGAATATACATATAATAATTGATGTGAACTTTATCTGTAGGGGTATATAAATTTATAGGCCCTTTATTATGCACGTGGAATAAAATTGCAATCAGTAATTCAGTAATTATATAATATGATACTCGTGTTTATTACACCTTTAAAATATTTTAGGTAACAATATATTATATTTTGAAAATCAGAAGAGTGTGTGAAATATTGTTCTCAATCATCAAATGCTGTAATAATTATGTTTCTGTTTTAAAAGTAGCCCTTAAAATTAACATAAGTTTACACAGTTACAAGCAGAATCCAGCAGGAAGTCCGGTTTCTCGAAATTATCGACTTTGATAATATCAACGTTCCTTTGGTGGTATGCCGACGGTTAAAAATGCAATTGAAAATAAAGCAGCAGGAGACCCAATGGCTCTTTTCTTTTCTTTGTAATTGCCTCATGTTAAACATAATCTAAATGGGTATCCACGTTTATAATGTAATCCGTAATTTTATTTAAATGTGTATGACAACTAATTTCTTATTTCATTCGCGAATTAACAATTTGATGCTAATGTTATTGAGGTACTTTACTCTACCTTAATATAAAAATTATGAAAGTAATATTTTGCATAATTCTTCGACACTGCAATTTAATGGTATAAGTATTTATTTAATGATATATACTTATAAAAAAAATTCGTGTGAAAGTGTTCATCTTAATTTATAAAATATTATCATGTAATAAATTACAAGAATAGTGGAATAAAAGTAGTAGTTTCTAAAATTAATTTCGCGTTTTAAACATTTATAAATTAATAATAGTATTGTTAACTTTAGATGAAATTTATCACCTTTACAAGGTAGAGGATCACGTTTCATTTTTCCTCTTCACTTTCTAATAATTCCAGCATTGTTGCTGCACCATTTCACACGCTTATCTTCGAATATTATAGTTAACTCAACGCCTACGTAGAAAATTTATTTATTCCCCTCGTTCACGAACGTCAGGTATCGAAAGAAACGTCCCGGGCATAAAAATAGAAAAACCTTGAGGAAGTGGTAAACGCGCGATCGAGAGGCAGAGTAATAGCCCCCGGCTCGATTAGCATATCAAGAGAAAAAGTCATCGTACAGCCATAAAAGTTTATTCCCGTGGCGTGCGAGGGAGCACGCGAGCGTGGAGCCGAAAGGAGAGAGAAAAAAAAGGCCGCGCGTCCACGCGAAGGGGTTGTAATCGCCGTTACGCCAATGCCACGGCCGACAGTTTGCGCTTATTACGCGCCTCCTCCGTCTCTCTCGGGCGCCCGTGCCCCCGGACGCTCGCACCGGGCCCGCGCGAGTCACGCTCGTCGCGCGGCGTGTATCCTTCCGAAAGGAGAGACGAGCCATCTGAGCCCAGCTCTCCGTAGATGGTATCGCGGGGAGCGCGCGCGCGGAGGTCACGGTGCTTACGGCCGCCGGCGCAAATATATATTTTTCGGCCCGGCCGGGCGTGCATTGGCCTTCTCCCGTCGGCCGACTTTACGAGGGGACAGGAGCGCCCGCGATCGCCACCACCTGGCGCGCAAGGTGTTTCCGAATCACTTCGGCTCTCTCTCTTTCTCTCTCCGCCTCTCTGGCTGCGTCTCCCTTGGAGCGCGTGCCGCCCGAGGCGCGCGCGCGCGACAGGGTTTTTTTTTGCCCGAGCGTCACGGGTCCTCTTTATCAGGAGGAGAGGACCGTTAAGTATTTCTCTTGATGCGGCTGTTTTCGACGAAATAATTGGCTGTTCCCCCCGTATCTCGCTCTCGTAAATGCCTCGGCGCGAGCCGCGCGCGAGCTAAGGACCCGCGTGGCTTTATTGAGATTCGCCGGCTGGCCTCGCGCGCGCGCTCGCTTAATCGTCAGCGTATATCCTTTTAATAGACACTTCGCGGGCCTTTAACGCGAATGCCTCGCTTGTAAGCCCGGCGATATTCAGCCTGCTTTGATAAAGATACGATCCTAATTAGCGCTTAATTTCTTTATTTATTTTAATTTACTGTTTAGCTTTTTATTCTAATGTCATTCGTATATTATTTTGTCCTGAGTGTATGTATTCTTGGATATTAGTCTGTTTATGTAGATTTACTTCTGGTATTTGTAGATAAAATATAACAGAGCTTTTTATTTCACATATTTTAATCCAAATTTTATTAAAGGAAGTTAACTTTTCTATTACATTATTTTACTATTTAATAGAGAAGTGAGATATATTCGGTTGCGGAATATAATAGGATAGACTGGTGTGTATGATGGTGCCCTCTATAAAAATATTTCATTTTTAATGAAAATTTTTAAAAAGATTAATTTTCAATAAGAAAGCTGCAAAAAAATCTTTCTTTCAACTTTGTTGCAATAGATAAATATTTGATAAAAAGTTATTTTTAATTGAATGTAGTTTAAAAAACTGCTGGAATGAAGACACAATTAACAATCAAACTTGACTTAATTGTTACAATTAATATTTACTACTGTTGTATCTTAATAAGTAAAGTGAAAAATTGCTGGTTGTTGACTGATTTACTACCTTCTTTAAATACAATGTTATAATTACTTCATTACAACATTTAATTTTTCTGTATCTGAACACATTTATCTAAATGTTTAAGATTATAGTAAATTTTTAATGGAAAAAAATTGCCTTTATGTATTTTATTCATTCAAAATTAATTTCTTTTTAATGAAATTATGCTGCTCTCTCACTGATATTTATATCTACGTGAAGATTTAATTTCATCCTACGCCAAAAATGATCTTTTCTATTATTTTCTTGATTTCTTCAATGTAAGCAACACGTTTACCATAGTCATTTTAAAGAAACATCTTTCTTTTCCTTGCAGATGCTCAAAAAAGGTGATCATAGCCAGCAAAGTAGGAAAAAGTAGCGGAGCCTTTTACGAGGGCACCCCGCTAACCGAGCTGTCAATTTTTCGTCGTTTTTACGGCGAGCACACATGCAGCTTTCACCGGCAACGTCCGTTCGCACTTGGCTATCTGCGCTATCTCGTGCGGCGCGGGGCTCGCTGCTCGGTCAGTCGGTTGGTCGCGCGCAGGTGAAGCCGCAGGTGGACCATCCGCAGCCGATCCCCGGTTAGCGGAGTCGACGGGACGCCGCGCGCTGCCGGCTTTGACCTCGGCGCGCCGGGCTGCTATTATTTCTCGCGCATGCGAGGAGGCAGTGCCCGCAACGGAAGGACTGCGCCAGCTGCAATTTATCCGTGGCTCGCGGGAATCAGAGCGAGCTGCAGACGCTCGCCCGACAGGCGGACCATTGCGCAAACGCGATCCACGCTCTCGGATTTTTCAAAGCCCGCATTTATTCACGCACTCGGATTATTTTATCGCGGAACTATCGAGTGCTTTATTTTATTTCGACGACATGGTCGGCAGTGTTTGAACATCTTGATGGTGGGATGATATCGTTTGAGATGCATTTCATTAATGGTTTGATAAACTACTTTGTGAATTAATTAGTAAAGTGATTAATTCTAAGTATTTGGCTTTTTTTTACTTATCATTTCTAAATAATTTTAATATTTTATATATTTTTAGTATATATACTTCCAGTACTGTAGTTCTATAGGCGATAATGTAAGTTGAATTTCTGCAAGTTTTTTCAAAGGCTACCAATACTGAAGTTGCTGTTGATAATGCAATGAATGAATGGCAAATTTGTATTTTATATCAAAAGTCTGTGAATAAAAAAGGCAGACTTCCTGATGCTAATGTAATTTTTAGTAAAATTATAATAGATAGAAAACTTAATAAAATCTGCAAAAATGTAGGATTTCAATTTAGGTAAACATTTTTATTTGTAATGCAACTAAATAAAGAACACATTTTCAATGTCACAAAATTTGCTAACATTTGTCGTAAATAGCGTTCGGTATTCTAAAGAATTATAAACAGCATTTTAAATTGCAAAATCATATTTCGTCAGGATGAACCTATAACTTTTGAAAGCTCTGCGAAATGTAGTTTTCTCTGGGATATATCCGCATGTGGTTAAAGACCAGTTCAAGAACGCGCAGAGCGTAGCTACCGATTGAGCTTGCCTTCCGGCAGACGCACGCGATGGGGAAGCTAAAAACTCAGTCGAGCTTGGGGAGCTTGCGAGCTTTCGGGGTGCAGGTAGCGCCCCTCGCAACTTCCGTCGAGCGCCTCCAACAAGCTCCCTCCTGCCGGGCTCGCCTGGAACTACCATTCCGGCCGCGAGCTAAGGAAACGTGCTGTACCCTGCCTTATCGGCCTTATCACTCCTGCAAGCTCTGCCTCCTCCTTCTTTCTTTGACTTTGTGTTCTAAGTATTATGTTTGATGAATATTGTTTGTTTGTACATCATTTCTGTCTCGAACTTTTCAGAATAGTTTAAAATATCCTAACTGATCCCGTAGGAAAAAAGTATGCACAAGTTTTGTGCACAATTAGAATTCGTGCATAAATTTGTACACAATTTAAAAATTGTGCATACATTTGTGCATAAATCCCTGTACGATTTTCGCATGCAGGCGAAAACAGTGCACAAAATTATGTGCAAAAAATAGTATATAGAATTATACTATTTTTTAAAAATTCAGTGCTTATAATGAATCTGATAATATAATTATTAGGTGCACGTGCAATAAAATGTTGAATCAACTCTTAAATGCTATTAAAATTGAATCATGAAGAAATCTCGATTAGAAACATTACGTGAATTGCATCTAATTTAATCCTCAGTATTAACTCGTTCCTCTCTTTATACCGAAAGTAAAATACACGCATACCTAATCTTCACACATAAAGCAGCCAAAGTATTACGCGCAAAAAAGGGTAAAATGCGGTTTGAAAAATCATTCAACCCGTACAAGGCGGGTAAAGGAGCAAAGCGGGACGTTAATAACCGATAGGAAAAGGCAGGGCCGGAGTACAGGAGCACGTGCTCCAGTAAGATCGGGCCGCTTAGCCCGTGCTCACGCTCGGTCTGCGGCGCACGCTCGGCGCACGGGTTGCGCGGGTAGTTTCTTTGTGAGTGGCGCGCGGGAGCGGGGAGCGGCGTTTTACGCTTTTTGTCACGTAGCACCCCATACGTGAGACTCGTCTACGTACGGCAGATTATACCTATCCGATCCGCGTGCGTGCTCGCCTTGGCCGCGCGCGCGCTCTCCGAGGGAGAGGGAGAGCGCGCCACTGTCATACCAATTAATCGCCGGGAGATCGCTATCGCCATGGGATGTTTTCCGTCGCGGGCCCTCCCTCCCTCTTTCTCTCGCTCTACGCTTATTACCTAGGAATGCCTTTCGCGGGCGGGCCTTTTTCACGGCAGGAACGGTGGAAATTACAGAGCGCTCGGCGGGAAGGGCGAGCGCGCGCGCGCTTCACGCTTTCGGATCCCGTCGCAGGCCAACTGACAGATGGCCGAGAGATCGGCCGGGGAAGCCAGATAAAGCGCGCCCGCTAATGAAGAAACTAGCCGCGAGAGAGCCGGCTCCTGCCATTCTTTAGCGGCCCGCTAGATCCCCGCTCCAGATTGCGGACGGCGCGGGGGAAAATACGCGCCGGTGGATTTTTCAACCGCGGCCACCGATACAACGACTCGCCTTTTCTCTCTTTTCCCTTTTTTTTTTGCTCACTTCCACTAGGTTTTTACGCGGTTTTTACCGACGATCGCTCCCCGGAATTAATTTTCTCTCTCGAGGTTTTTTTTATTTTGTTCTTTAGCGAGGAATTTTTTCGTCTCCTACGAGGAGCGATGCGGCTGGGATTTTATCGCGCATATCAGTTTAGCGCTGTTTTATAGATGACGCATGGGGGGGATCTCGTTCGGTATTCCGCGCCGGTAGACGAGGCTCAAACTCGTCGTGCGCGAATCGAATTTAACGCGCACTGCTTACTGAAAGATTGTCTCGGACAGCGTTTACGCACCCTTCACTCGCACTTAAATCTACTCCTTTTTTCCGATCACTCCGTTGTTCTAGCATTTCTTATTTTTATTTCTTTTCTATCTTATTATACTATTTCTTTATTTCTATTTTATGGGATTTATTAAGATAGATAATATATATCTTTTATTCTTTTTAAGTATCTATACATATAGTGCATAAAATTTTATTTACTTCGATTATTTACTCTGAAAATGTGAAAGAATGAGAAACCACTTGATTATAGTTTCTTTTTTAAGAAAGAGTGATTTTGTTTAAATTTTCACTTTTCTACACTGAGATAAATCTAGTAAAAATTACTATCCTGTGTAGAAAAGTGGCCACAGACTGTCATGTAGTAGAAAAATTACCATCCTGTATTGTAAATTTTACTACAAAATATTATACATTTTACTAGAATTAACAATACAGTATGGTAATTTTTCACTAGGTGATAGTCTGTGGCCACTTTTCTAGACAGGATAGTAATTTTTACTAGAATTTTTTCTCAGTGTAGAATATGAGAGTACTTCTCACTATTTAGACTCTGTTGTACTGCAGATAATGTACTGTACCTTATTTATTTTATATTATTGTTTTCTAAACTTTTTTAACGGTATTTTGTGTATCTCCTGCAATATCAGGTCTATCAATTCTAATAAATAATCTATATCAATATAAATTATATGTCCATTACATTAATAGGAATCATTAAATTTTCTTCCGACAAAAACTTGACAAAAAAAAAATATCAGCAGTGCAGCATTACAGTTTCGCTTTCGTCGGAATGAAATTCGACAGACGCAATTATTGACGAGCCGGTTACCTACGCACACACGGGTAGAGGGTCTCGGGTAGACGTACGTGAGCGGCCGTTGGTCTGAAGTATACTCCCGCGCTTCACGGCGGTATATCGCGAGCGTAGGCGAGCGCGCGCGGGGGGCGACGGCGGCGGTCGCATATAAGCGCGAGATCGTGGGAAGATCGTAGGAGGAAACTTGTCCGCGGTTCCCGCGCGAGCGCGCCGAGAGGAGCTTATGTGTAGTCGTGCTCGTGCCTCTGGCGCAGCCTTTAAGACCCATGTGACACGTGGGAAACATTCGGCGTACGCGTGCACCCCCACCGCCTGTGCACACACCTCGCGAGGATGTATCGCTGAAAAATATATATAATGCACCTCGCATTGTCTCCCCCGTCGGCGCGTCTTGCGCAATCTCGCGCGTATTTACGGTTGCTCTTTTTTTCTCGCTCGCGTTTTACGACGGCCGCGCGCGCGCGACGCGAAAAAAAGAGCCGCGCGCGAGCGACGATAAAAAGAGGAGGGAAAAAAAAAATGGAAGAGGAGGCGATCGCACCTCGCGGCGTTCACACGTCCGTGGGACTGGATCGTTACGGGCGCTATGTGCCGCGCTTAAATTCCTCCAGTTCCTTTCATTGCGCGCTATTCCAGAAATTTATATCTTTAAATATGCCTGATTGATGACTTCCTCGTGAGCCTGTGGCGCGCATTACGCTAGCATTGAAAAAAAAATATATAACCGGGCGTTAATTAGGAAACCGAGGCCGAAGGTTCACCGCTTTGAAAACGCCGTTTATTGTTTCCAGAATTGGCGGTGAAAATGGCATTCATTGTTTCTAGTGAAGACATTATGTTTTATGGCTATGCGAGTAAAACGCGCCGATGTAAAAAAAACTCGAGGCAATTACGACCGTCTAGGTCTTTAAATATTTACTCTAACTCTTTCCCTCGCAGATGTATACGAGTCAATCAATATTTGACGATTCCCGTGATTTTTTTTTCGTGTTTTTGCATCTTTGCAAGTTCGAGCATCGCCTGTATTAATTTCCAATGGTGGGTCCGCATTGAAATTCCCGACTAGCCGTATATTGACGGCTGGTGTTTGTTTTAATTTACATCAATAAACATAATTCCATACTCATTAGGCAGCCGTCGATGGCCATGAGGTCGTAGCTCACCGCCGTCGCGGAAAGATGAAAAATCAGCGTCGCGCGCAGGATATCCGTTCGGTCGCGCCAACGCGTACCTATGAAATTTCGGCTGAAATAAAATAAAAAAGAAAAAAAAAGAGAGAGGAAAGGAAAGAGGTGGAGATCGATAAGAAAGCGGCAGCGGCCCGGTGGCGCAGCGGCAAATTGAGTCCAAGTGGGCGCACGCACGGGAGTAGGGAGAAGGTCGCGCGCACGCAACATGCGATTGACGAGGAACAAAAGAGAAATAGAGAGGGTAGGCCGTGGGAGGGAGGGAGAGAGCGAGAGAGAGGCGGGTGATTGATTTTTGTCGTGCGGCTTTGCTCGTCGCTGTCCGCTATCCGCGATTGTGCGCCCGTGGGGTGAACCGCCGGCGTCGCGACGCCCTCCGCCGATTGGCGGTTCCCGTCCCCCGGGGGCGGCGCTAATCACCAGACCGTGCACGAAGCGACAGAGACGGAGCTGCCGCCGCGCGCGCGAGCAACCGAACGCGCCGCTGTCTGCCGCCGGAGCGACACCGGCTGCCGAATCTAGACACAAATACCAATGCTTTTTCCACGACAATTACATCCTATCCTAGATCTTCCCCGATGTCCACTTCACTTCCCTTCGTCCCTTGCTCCATTTTACATATCCATTCTGCTTCCCCAAATTTTTCCTTTTTTTTCAAGTACTTTTTTTTATTTTTTGGGTAAAAATACTGCTTTTGTGAATTGTAGTAAAGCATTAGTTGCAGATTTAAACAAAATTAAAAAAAAAAATATGTAAAAATTAAAAATAACTGTGTATATTCTTCACGTCTTTTCTAAGTACATGAGCTATAATCATAAAAGTGCATTCATTGTGTTTCCCTCGCTACGGCTGCAGTAAAGCTCTCGAACAATTTAAAACAAAGTATTCATCGGAGGGATCGTAAAGAGGAATGGCTTGGCACTTGTTCGTTACTTACTTTCAATCTTATTCACAGTCATTCTGATGGACAGTAATTATAAGTTGCTGTGCTGCACTCGCTTTCTCATTAATGTCATATATAAGATGTTAATTCTGCAAATAAGCTTTATATAGGATTTATTGTTTCAACTTCAAAAATAAATTTTTGCACAAGATTATTTTTTTTTCTTATAATAAGCATTTAAAAGGATTGCATAAGAGTAAAGTATTTTATTACTATTTTACTGAATTTGAAATGCACTTTTAGATTGATTTTATTTGAAATAATCAGAAATATATATAGTCTTGAATTAATATAAGTAATAATCTGTGGTGCATTTTAAGTGTATTACATTAATTACATTAGTTTGGAAAGTACTATAATTGAAATTAATACTTGAAAATAAATGAATATTTAAAGTAATTTTTTACTATTTTATCAAAATTAGTTTATTATAGTTTATTTATAATATATTTTATAGAATTTACGCATAAAAATAAAACCAAAGATTTATTTATGAAAATATAAATAGCATTATTTCCAAAATTATTGTAGTTTAATTGCATAAGGGATTTTATAGCGGTTTGATTTGTTATTTGATTGGCATATTCTTATAAAAATGTGGACAGTAAGAAAAACAGCATACAATATTTTAAAATGCGTAAATTACAAACGTGCTTCTAAAATGAAAAAATGTATTATATCAATGTGATATCGAAAATTGAAATCCTTCAAGCTTTAATAAACAGGTAAGTAAACATTTAAAAAATGTATTAATAATGAATATTTGGCTGAAATAAAAGTTAATAGAGGAATGACTATTAAAAAAATTATAATTGCAACTGGTTTAAATTACGTGACGATCTAAGAAATAAAAACAAACATCGTCATAACGATTAATTCGACTTCATCATATAACAAGCTCAAAAAGAAGTCAATGATTTCTCGAGATTTAAGTGAGCTTTTTGCGTCTCAGCGGTTTTTCGCGAGAATTTCGCTGAGTAAAGGCTGGAATGTAGTTTAATTTAATAACGCTGACTAAGCGCAAAATCGACACTCTTTGATAATGAATTAAAATGTAAGCCAAGCGAACGCGCTCAAGTTCCTCCTTGCGTATCTCATTAGCATTGGATGTCGTTAAAACGTAGTTACAGAAAACGAGTTATTTGTCCGCTTCGATCGGATTATGACGCCGTGGGGATCTGTAGCGATCGGAAGGCGGGCTCGGGAAAACTCGATTACTTGCAACTACTTGAGCGCCCGGCCAAAGAGTAAGACGCGCCGGCTAACTTCGTTATTCTCCAGGGTGTTAACGAAGCAGCGCCGGAAATAAAAGTTTCGCGCGCGCGAAACAAGAGGAGGAGATCGATGACTCGCGGGGACTAATTTCCGAATTTTCCCGAAGGCTGAAAAGGTGTACCGCGGAGCTCTCCTTTCCCCCGTCTCTCTCTCTCTCTCTCAGTTTTCACGTGTGCAGCGACGCGAGACGCGGAGGCGGCCGGCGGCCCGCTGCACAAGTCCGCGAGTACACGGAGCGCCTGGAGGGGCTCGCGGCGCGGGTGGGGAGGCGACGGCCACCGGGAGGGGAAGGGCGGCCGTGCGAGCGAGAGGGCAAGTCCGCGGGGGGATCCCCGCTCCGAGGCGAGCCGCCGTCGCCGCCGCCGCCGCCGCAGACTGCCCCGGAGGAGGGACCAATGGACATGCGCGGGTGTGACGCGACACCACGGCGACCTTCTGGCCACCTCCAGAAACAAAATGGCTACCCGAGCTCGCAAGCTCACCGCCAGATGGAGCCAGACCTATCGAGCGCGCGCTCGCTCGATGCACTCGCGTATTCCATTATTTTGCACTAAAGTTCGTATTTGAAAAATCGAACATATTATTGACAATTTCTTATTTGTTTATTATTATTCACTTGTGATTTTATGTACAGTTATTGTTTAAGTATTTGTTTTAGGAATTATATACGAAAATCGAAAATATTTTATCTTATCTATGTATTTACCTATTTGTTGGAAGGCATAAAAAGCTTTTCTTTCCTTTGGGCGCCCAATTTGAAACTAAAGTAGTTTGGTGATGACGTCAATAAATCTTATATTTATTTATTCACATCATATTTACGCAGCATTTAATTGTTTTAACAATGTTATTAAGATATATTAAGTTTATTTTATCTAATGCTAATTTGATAATTAATTTTTTTATCCGTAAATAAAACAAGTATTTATGGTAGAATTTGATATTATTTTTGTATTTTTGTATCATTAATTCAAAATATTATAAAGCATTTCTAAATAAAATAAGTGATGCTTACATCAAAATGTAATTTTAATGAAAATATTTTTTCTCTATTTAACAGTTATTTTTCTATATATATTTTTTATATGTCCATTCTTTATCTTTATAGCATCACTTTATTTTCCATTGTTCTCGATATTTCAAGGTGTCTCACTTTTATCAGCATCACCCTATTATTTTGATATTATTTATGTATTATAATTATTTAAATATATTAAAGTTTGCAAATCTTTAAAAACTTTTAGAAAAGTTTGTTTTAACTTATGAATGTCAAAAGTTAGACTTTTAGGAAGTTTATCAATAACACTATTTAATACATTTATATGAAAGATTTATTTTTATTTTATTTATTGTATTTTACGCATATTAAACTGTCGTTACTTATACCCTTTTGAACCTCTAACAAAATCTGTAAATGGATCGTAATGTTATATAATATATGATAAAATTAACTTAAATTGTCAGTGTCTTATAATAAACTATTTTTTTATATATTTCACGAAATATATATAATACATCATGTTATTTTCAATAAATACTAACCCATAAATGTAAGTTAAATTTTAATAATTGGCATATACATTAAATTTAATTACATGACATTATTATATTTGATGTTTTTTTCTCCAACTATATAAAAGAAAATATTTTATTCATTTTACACGAAACGTGAAATTTTAAATATATAAAATGTATATACTTAAATTTCTGTAAGAACAGTCCCGCAACACATTTTGCAGCATTAACGACAAAAGGAAAAGAAACTAAAATAAAAGGCTGGAGGTTGATATCGAGCAGCCGTCATAAATTTCACAATATTTTTAACGTCGCGTGCCGCGGCACTTCGCTCGACATTTCAGCCGAGTCGACGAGCGGGAAGAAAGGAAAAAAAAGCGGGCCGAGGGAAAAAAGTGAGATTGTAGAATGAGTTCCGGCGAAACATACCGTGACAGCGAAACACTTTCCCTTACGGGGACATTGATTGGCGAGTGTATAACGAAGGGAGGGGCGAGGGGGGCGAAGTAGAGAAGAAACGAAAAGCACGAGCCCGCCGTGAGTCAAGCTGGTCGCGACGGGGCGACGGTGGTGGCGACGGCGACGGTGGCGGCGCTCGCTCAGCCGAATGTTTTTAGGACGGCAGATAGAAAGCCAGGCCTTCATGCATATTCAACGGCACTCTCAACTCCTCCGTCACGGAGGGAAAGAACACCCCCCTATAAGCACCCGGGCGCTCGGAGCTTCTCGCTCTCGCCCCCTTCTTCATCCCTTCTTCCTTCTCTCTCTCTCTCTCTCTTTCTCGCTCTCTTACGCCCGACTGTACCTCGAGAGCCACGTCGGCTCGTGAACGAGGAGAGAGAAAAGAATTGGTTTATTATATACGCGGGCGAAAGAGAGCCGAGCCGCGCGGTGGATAATTAAAAAAACTTTACTCGCCGGGACGGCCGAGCAACGATCGGGAAATGCCGCGAGCTTGTTAGCGCGCGCGGCCACCCTCTCTTCTTCGGATGAATTTCACTTTTGATCACGCATAAACTTTCCTTTCGTCTAATTTCGTAACCTCTAACCTCTTCATTACCTTGCACTCCCGCAGGACGAATGAGGGATCGATAACAAAAAAAAAGCCGGGAGTCGGGGCGTTACAAGATCGGAGATTTAAATAATTGAACTTTTCACTTTGACGAATCTCGGTATATCGTGAGGTGCCGACCCGAAACCGAAACCCCGAAACGATCGATCTAATCGGGAAGTGAGTATATATATATATATACTACACAAACCGAATCCTACGGTTTTTTTCCCCGCAAGGACCGGGAACGCGCGCGCGCGAGTTTATTATCGTATCTGGCAAAGTGATTCCTCGGGACTTAGAGGCTCGTGCTTTACACATCGTCGAGCCCGGGCCACGCAGATGCGCGAGGAAGGAAGCGTTCGGTTACGACGGCGATAAATTCGAAGGGAGGATTTCGCGGTTGAGAAGTGCGGAAGCGCCGGCGCGCAGTCAGACCCACGCTTAGATATACATACCTATATATATATACGCGCTCTCACCCCTTCCTTTCCTGGGGGGGATAGATATCCCTCGCATTGCCCTTTGATATCCACGGCCGTAACGCGCGTCTCTCTCTCCCTCCTGTGGCTTCCTCCCGCACTTTCGCCCGGGCGGATCGTCGACACCCCTTTCGGGCGACTACGCGGAGGATGGATCGCGGCGTGGCGCGATCATTTCTCGAATAATTGCTTTTTCTCACTCTCTCTCAGCAACGACTGCTTTCTATTAAGCGTTGCGTTCGCGCCAAGCGCCCCGTCACCTTCGTGTCGACGGCCATCGGGAATTTTCGAATCCCCTGCCGTGTGTTCGCTGCTTTTCCCTTGTAAACACGCTAGTACCTCTTGGGACCTCAGGATTTTTTATTTGTAAATCCATGCACGGAAAATATGGTAGTGATATAAATCTTTTCATCGCGATTTTTTTAAAATCAAGTTTAAAGTGCCTCTGTTTTGCTGATTACTAAATGTAGGTAAATTTTGGGATTTTTTTTAACGAGTTATAATTAGATATTCTAAAGGGATGACTGTGATATTATTTCATTATTATCTAACTAAAAGTTAATTTATTGTAGGAGCTGTACGCTTGTCGTTCATATTTTTGTGTACAAATAAATTTGAAAAATTATGTTTATGTTCTGCAAGAGATTATTCTTTCAGTGTAATCTCAAACCACTTTAAAATAAGTGACTTTGAAATCAACCAATAGTCAATGCAAAATCAATTTATAATTTCTTATACAGTCATAATTATTATTTTAATAATCGAATTTATACCAAATCCAATTAAGAAACATTTTTAAATCATGTTTCTTAAATCAAAAATCATTACTAACCGCTAGTAATCTAAATAGATTATTCAAAAACAATATTACAGTATTTAAAGTAATTAGATTATCTATGATTTTTCTTTACCGTCATTTTAAAGTTAGTTGTTCGACTCGTGGAGTAATTTAGATGTAAGTATAAGGCAGATCGAATATCTACACAAATATAGAAAATCTACTGTACGCTCGAGGTATTCACATCGAGTATATTGCATAATACAAACTCGTTCAAAATTAAAACGCGACCAGGTCTCGTCGTCGCGATACCGCGCCTAATATTAGTTAGTACATTTACCACCAGATGGCGTTTCTGACTTGTTTTGCACTAACGGGTCTGCTGTTTCAATTTTATGTAATAGGGCCTTTAGACCTGAATGGTTAAGCGCTGGAAAAAGCTACAGGGACTCCGTCTGTTTACACGATTACAACTGATTATGAAAAATCTTATTGTAACCTTTGAAAAGTAATTGAATTCTTGTAATCACTACAATCAAATGTTACTAGAATGGCTTGAATTATTCAAAATTCCATTAATTATTTCCATTGAGTAGTATTTTTCACAATTTCATAGTTGTATAACGCTATCAATCTGTTTCAATAAAAACTGATCGAGCCTCTTTCAGTACAAGTATAATTGTTTCTAGTAATTATATACGATAGTTATAAAACTTCTGAATACAACTTAGCAATATTCGTATCCCGATACACTACCTATAATTGCATCAAGAAATATTTCATATTAAACAACAGGGTTTTTACACCTACAAGAAAAAAGAAGACCACAGCCTGCGTGATAAACGACGCGCGTTAGAGGACGTCAAAAGAATTAGTTGCCGATGCAAAAGCGCTCGTCTTGCTCCCTAAAAAGTTCGTCCGCATCCGGTCGCCAGGTCTGATTAAATGTCGCTCCAAAAAGGCGAGCTTAGCCCCCGCTCGTCGCTCGCTCCTTAATGGAAGGAGAAAGTAGACCAAAAGATATTATATAGCGGGCGTGTATTCGGGCGCGGCGTCCGTGGAAAGGGGTGAAAGAAAAACAATCGCTCGCGGACGAGTCATCTTCTTGTTTTCACTCTCGCCTCCTCCTCTCTATTGTTCTCCCTCCTCCCGCCCCCTCCGCTGGGGCCACGGCTCTCTTTTGACGGCTCGGCCGGCTTTTTTAGCCGGAGAGAGCTCCGGCGAGGACGCGACAATCGATATCGCGGCGAAGCGAGAAAGAAGGAGCGGGGCTGCGAGGCGCGGGGACAAAGGCGCCCGAGAGAAGGAGAGAGAGAGAGAGTACGGGGGAGGAAAGCGGCCGAGGGGTGGAGCCTCATATTTTGCTCATTAGCGTCAGCCTCGCCGTTGTCAGCGTCGGGACGCCCTTGCGGATGTCGCGGTGCGCCGCGGCCCCCGACAGAGACGCAGAGACCATCCATCATCTTGTCCTCTCGGGCGAGTTCGAGCGCGCTGGAGGTCCACACCCCGCTCGTTCCCTCTATATCAGCGCTGCACCGCGCCTCTATCTCTCTCCCTCTCCGCGCCTGCTGATCTCGTAGGCGGTCTCGTTTTCCGCAGCAGCGGCCGCTAACGAAAGACAGATTGTCGCGCGGCACTCGAGGCGCGACGACGTCGACATCCACCGAATATTCCGAGGCGATGAATCGACTGTTTGCGCTGCGCCGACGGCACCCACTTCGTTACTCCTCTATCGGGAGGGAAACAAAATGTTCATTTTTAACGAGATGACGCTCAGGCGAGATGGAAATTGATTTCACCCCCGCGCTTAATCGACGCCCTTATTGTTTGCTCCGTAACAATTAAAGTGCAACGCTTCGCGTTCACGCCGACTGCGCTGAATTTATCGAACGTGCGTGGAGATTTTTTTTTTTTCATCGAAATAGCAGCATTATACGAGGTGGCGTGCGTCGAATAATTAATTCTTTCAACGCGGAATCGACTTTTACGAGTGTAGCGGGGCCGATGCTACCGGGTACACCTCTACATTACGGAGGCGTGCGCGCGCGCACACACACGGACGGGAGTGTCTCGGGCGCGCAGAGAGCTTTGTTATCGTTTGAGCAGCTTGTTATGCAAATTGCCCAGTCGTATACCTGTTTTCATATAGGTGCCAAGTGCATTTCAGATTTATAGGTCGGCGTAATAAAGTAACAGGCGGAAGAATGCGAAAATCTTATGCAACCTTGTGTGTGCACAGTTTATCATGGGGCGAGCCGGTGTACGTACACGCGGGATTTTTTTGCGATCGACAACACCCGGCGACGCTTCCTGATCGAGTTTTATTTGAATCACGGAGATGATTTACAAGAACTAAGCGCGCGGACGGTGCGAGTTTTTCCAGGTGTGTATATCAAGGCCGATGCGCGACGGTCGCCATGCGCGAAAGAAATTTAATATTCCCCGCGAAGAAATATAGCCCCTGAAAATTATTATGATGAACGGCGCACGCAACGGCAGTTAGGATGATCTTATAGCAGTAAATCCTGTCCGCGGCTGCTAAACATTATCGTATATTATTTAATAAAATATCAATTTATCCTTTGCAAAGTAAAAATCAGCGACTTATCCTCGTTATAATGTTTAGCGCGCGGCTCTGAGGATTAAGTAACGAAAATAAAAAGCGAAAAATTTCAATTGGCGAATTGTCCGGCCGCGGGCGCTCGCTCGGATTTTTATCGGCTCTCCATTGATCGTAAGGCCCGTAATAAGTCGCTCGGGCCGTATATAAGCGGCGAAACTGCGTGGACAAATCAAAGGCGCGCGCCCGGGGAAAATGCATTCGCGAGCGGGAGCATACGGCCGCGGCGGGCCCGAGGGTACCTACTTTCGCATGAAATCCGTTTTTAGCGACAGATCGTAAAGCGATTTATGTATACGAGCGGCTGTATAACGCGGACAGTAAACGGCGAGCGCACGCGGTAGCCGCCTGCCTCCCCTCCCTCTTTCTCTTTCACTTGGAGTGACTTTGCCGCTAAACTTCTCTCTCTCTCTCTCCTTTATCTCCCTCCTCCCTCGCTCTCTTACTCTTTCCAGGCTTGCGGTTAGTTGTCGCGTAAACGGCTTTATTACTCGCGCCGGTAGCGGCTGCTCTCGCGTGCCACCTAGTTATACGCTTCAATAGAAAAATCATAAACACGATCGTTTCTTTGCTTAACGCAGACGACTTCGGCCGCGAGCTCGAGATAAAAAAAAATGCGTGTATACGCGGCGGGAGTAACGCCGGATAACGACTCTTCCTCTCCTTTTTTTTTATCGCGAGCGCGCCGTATTCTTTTGTTGGGTGCGAACCGCTCGCTATATAACTGCAGGTGTACTTCGCGAGGGAAAGGATATGGCCGTGGGTTATGTGTTGTTAAGGAACGGATGGCCGCTTCGATGGGGCTAAATTGAAATCCGAGCAAAACGATCGCTAACGCTTCCTATAGCGTTTAAATTACGCGATTCTTCAATATTCATGGCTTTGAAAATTTTATATTTGCATTATGATTTAAATCCTGCAACCTGAGGTAGTATTTCATCGTTTAAATTGTTACTTTGAAATATCAAGTAGGCTATTTAGTAAAATTGATTTAATTTGTTACGTGTTTAAGTTAAACATGATGACTGCAGCAGTGCATTTGCTGCAAGAAAGTTTGATAATTGGCTACTAGTATGATATCACTTTTCTGGCACAACGCACGTTGCACCATCCTCATAACTACTCTAGTCACGCCCTCGCTGGGTGTTGAAACAGCAGCAAAACGAAAAAAAGCAAAGCCGCATGTGTCAATAAACGCCTTTAAAGTACGTAAACTCTAGAATTAGGAGACATTTATAAAACTGTTCACATACACCTTTTCCTAAGAATAATTGACTTTTCTCCCTATAATCACTTTAATGATCGATCGACGTCTCTTTAACTCAAAGCTGGCAGCGATAAAACTAAAAATTATCTCAGTAGATACAGTCGGTCACGATCAGCCACGTTACATAAATGCGTCATGAAAATGACAAAATCATCTTTAGTCTCCATCGTGAAATAAAGGTGAATCATCACCAGCCGTATTGCTGGCAATAATTACTCCCGTGCACAAATACGGGCAGAGGAGCGACCCGCGGCCTACAGCTCGAGCGCGAAAAAAAGGGATCGTCGGCGGCGGTGCATCATCGAAGCTGTCCCGGCTGAGCGTTGCGATGGTGTAATGGATCGGCGAGGCACGCGCAGTCCAGGCGGGCGAGGGAGGCTGCGTGCTGGGTCCTCCCGCGCCCCGTGCCCATGGAAACGCGCGCGCAGGCGCTTAGCAACTGCAACCCTTAACGCGGCTATTCGACGGATTCCGAGCTGCGTCTCCGCACCTTCATGGCCGCCGCTTCTCCGGCCGTCACACCTATAGACGCTCGTCTTCGCCCCTCGTTTAATGTCCCTTAAACACCCCGTAGCTCTAGTCAAAGACGCGAGGAGCGCATTAGGTGCCTTCGGAAACTATACTTTTGTTTTTCACATTGAGAGCGATTAGCGATGCGCGGGTACGATAAGAATTGTAAATACGATTGTAGAGAGATAATTGCATTTATTTCTGGTTACTTTTTTTTTAAGCCTCTCTGAATAATCTTTTATGTAGTTTACATAAAAATCTACATGATAGGAAATGTTAAGCGAATGAATAATTATGAAATGTGTTTACAGCAGTTCCTGCTTTAAAAATAACTCGCGGAATTAATTTATTACCCTAGCAGTAATAATAATTGCACGTTTGGCTTTGAAAGTGAATCCTTAAGTAGTTACAAGTCTCGAGCCGCGTTGGATTTTATTAAACTGTTTAAAGTGATTTCTAACGCCGAAGATAATGAATAACGGTACTTTTATGTTTAGAGGCATACTATTAAGCTATCTCGACACGACATTGCATGAATATTAAGACGCGAATGTATTCGGCTTATATTTTAGTTGCGTAACGGCGGCGTTGTAATTTATATAGATCCTAATGCAATTAATGCTTATTTGAAATTGTAATAAGTTAGGAAACGTAAACATGACATAGAACGTCCGTGAACTCCCGCGATTGTTTTGTACTCGTTTATGATGAAATGATGAGCCGCAATTACCACACTTTGACTTACTTGCATCGAATATATTGCTAAAGTCGCGCATTAATTCCTAGGTCATGGGAGAATCCCAATTTCACTTTCAACACGTCTTTTTTTGCGCGCGTAAGGGCACTTCTTTGTCTTCCCCGTAAAAAGAAAAATGGAAAATTATTGCTAACTTATAATTGCCTGCAATTACGAACAATTATAATTTCCATTTCAACACCTAAAGCTCATCAGCCTATTTCGTCAAATTGAATTAATCCGTTACGTTATTCGCGAAAAACTGCTAAGACTGTAAGTAACGCCCCCGATGTGGCAATTTTTCCACAGCGCGCGCAGCAGTTCGATTGCTCGCCCGCGGAATAATCACCTTTCGTGTTCTCGCGCCAACGGGAGGAGAGAACACCGAGCGACAAAAGTGAAAAAAAAAAAAACGGAGCACGAGCGTCGAGGCAGAAAACAACGCGAAAGCGGGAGGAGCAATAAATCAAGCCGATAAAGATTTTCCACGCACATCCAAGTAGGGAAATTGAGTGTCGCGCAAGATCGGTCGCGACTGCTCGCAGCGACGGCGAAGAATGGAATCGACCTTCGGAAGCGTGACGAGCAGGCCACGTGCCGTTGCGCGAACAATGTGTGGCGGCCGCGTGTGTGTGCGCGCACAGTCTGGGCGCTACGTACACTCCCGTGTAGCGCACAGTGGCGTGGCTCGGCAATATCGCGAGCGAGCGGCGCTCGGCTTTATCGCGATCCACGCGATCCCAGCGCGAACGAGCGTTTCAAGGTAAAGAACTGCGCGAGCGGGGGCTAGGGCCGATATGCGCGCGTGCACACCCGGCCACCGGTTCTTTTTCGCGCTGCGCCTTTTTCAATTCTATTTTCGTGCCCGCTGGAAATCGAATTCTTTTGCTCCGAAAATCCCGGCGTCGAGTTAATTTTATGCACCCGCTCCGAATGCACACCGAAAATTCTGAATTGAATTTAATAATGTTTATTATACGGCGCGTAATAATTGGCGGGTTTATTTAATCGTTAAATTAGAATAATAAAGTGGCTTTCGTACAGTTAATTATTTACAAGCCATTTGTAATAAGCATTCGATGATTTTAGTAAATATCGTATAATGAATATTAATATTTGTGCATTAATATTAATACGAAAGTGAACGAAATGAGCCGTTGTACATTACATTGTACTTAGCAGCATTAAGCTCTTGCAATATAATTGCAGATATTTACGGAATATTTAATTATCCCCCATTAAATTTGCATGTGCAAACAGCATATAAAAAATCGTGTAAAGTTAACGCGGCGATGCACGAGATGCTTTTGCATCGTTGAAACCGTACAACCCGTCGGGCTGAAATTTCAACTAATAACTTCCATTTACCCGTTGAAACGCTCCCCATTGCCCCTAGAACAAGAGGGCAAAAATTGCGCTACACTCGGAAGAGTTTTAGGTACAAACGCTGACATTGAAAGATCGGCCGAAGGAATTTTCCCAAGCCGCCGGTGAGAAGCTCGGACGCGCACTCGAGCGTGCGTCTCGTAATATAATTGGAAAGCAGAGCAGCGAGGTACACGCGCGCACACACACAGGCGCAGCGGTAGTGGCTAATTCGGCATTAGCGCAAAAGTTGCGGAGGGAGGCTGGTTTACGAGCGAGCGAGAGCCGAAGAAACTGGGCGGTGTGCGCGCGTGTGCTCTTCACGCACTCTCCGAGGAGATAGACCCATAAAAATGCTAATCCCTATCGACCGGGCCACGAGCCGCGCCGGCCCAAGGGAAAGCAGCGCGCGCCACGGAGTTGGGTAGACGCCGGCGCATGCCATTAGCCCAGAGACCTCCCGCGCACGCGGACGCGCGAGAGGAGCGTGCGACTCCGATCTGGAATTTGCGATTCGCGCGCGAATCGTTACGACACGCCTCGTAGGTTCGCGCTCGATTTTCTTCTTTTTTTATTTACAAACCCTCCTCCGCTCGAAATATTTTATCCCGCGATAAAAGGCGCTTTAAGCGCCCGTTACGTTTCACTTGGCATACGAGTCGCGCTCGAATATCGAATGGATGTATTCAGTGCGCCGCCGTTATTTTGAGAATTTATAAAATTGTTTCGCTGTTTGCGAATTGTCGAAAATAGCGCGGCGGCGCTCTCTTTTTTTTAGCGTTATTTATTCGCGATTGATCGAAACGTCAGATTTCGAGCTGAATACCTTGTTCGGCTTTATGGAAGAGCGACGTTAAAATTTCATTTCGCGGCAAATGCGCCGGCACGCCGCGACACGTATACAAATTTATTCGCATCGTCCATAAATAAAAGCTGTGTGTACCTAATTCGCGTCCGTCTGATGCCCCGTCTAAAAATACCGCGACGAGCCGGAGGGGATAAATAATAAAACGGGGAAGGGAGGGGGCAACGACCAGGGGCGCATCCACGCGCGCGCTGACGATTAAAGACGTCGACGCGACGTTAACGAAGCGGGCGATCGGCCACAAAGGAGAGGATCTCCGTCGCGTCACGTAGGCAGCAGAGAAAGACACCGGAGGAAGCGGCGGAGGCGACAGCAGCGAGACTAATCTCCGATACGGTCGGCCCGATCGGATCCATCAATCTAGATTATAATTAATTGATAGCGAAGCCGGGGCCCACCCCCTGCGGCGGGTGGCGCGCTCCGGAATTGTCCCGCGCGCACACGGATATACCGAGTCGCGCGCGTCTCGCGCGCTGCACCGAGAATTACCGAGGGGGTGTGTGTGCGCGCGCGGAAGGGGATGCCGGGGGGTGTGCAGGCTGGTGGGGGGAGAGACTTGACTGTCGGTCGGTCTGTCTGTTGTCGACTCTTTATCGCGCCCCCGGTGAGTCGTCTTATGCATCTTTCATGAGGCAAGCATCCAAGGGGTCCGTCTCTCCTGCGTACGTGTGCGCCTGTATCTATCCGGACTGCGTCTCTACGCTGACTCCGTCGTCCACCCTCTCGCTTTTCATTTTCTTCTTTCTTCCCCCACGCTCTCGGTGCGCGTACGCGAAAAACGCTGTCCCCGATGCGCGCGCGCGCCTAATGTGCGCGCACGTTGCGGAGGGTCGAGCCGTTTGCGCGGGGATAAATAGACGAAAACAGCGCGGTTCCTGGCCCCGAGCTAACGGATCTCTTGTTTTCGACTTTGCCTTAGCGTGTAACCCGGTTTGGGGTATAGAAGAGAACGAGCGCCCTTCCCCCTTTTTCTCTCTATTATTGTGCGGATCCATAATGGATAGCGTGAACAAGGGAAGGGATTGTCGCTCCATTTGAGAAACCCAGTTAAATTTTTACTGCACATCTACTCGAGGCCGTATCAGTGTATCCTTATTAGAGGGAAAAATATCGCGACAGTTACGTTGCTAACGCTGTTATAAGCAGTTATACGGGATTATGCGCTTTTTTTCCCTAATTATGCAAAGACGGGGGTGGGTGAGTAATAAAAAAAAGTTGCCGGAACTCGAAGTAATCCTTTTGACGAGATTTGAACCTCCAGCTAATTACGTCGCGCCGACACACGGACACACCGAAGTTTGAAGGGTTTTTTTTTATATTTCTAAGGGAAGTTATGGAGGATTGGCCCTGTGCTTTATCTCGTCTCCTTTTTTTACGAGAGCTCGAAAGAAAAAAATATCGAGGAACCCCGGACCCACAAATACGCGCTGCAAGTGAATCCGTACGATAGCGTCTACTCTGACTCATCTTCCACGATCGATCCTCGCGCTAATATTTACCCTCATTTCTTTACTGCATCCAGCTGAGAAAGGGCGATTTACATTAACATAGGTGCTACATCTTTGTTTCATCCAAAAAATCTTCATGGACGAAGCGCAGCGTTTTTAAATTGCAAATTGAAACAGAAAAACGTAACAAAAAAGATATATATATATATATATATAATACCCTTTATTATCTCGCAGCCAAAAATAACCCGCTTATCAGGGAAAGTAGGTAAGACTGTACCACGTTGTAATTCACATCCTAAACTGTAACATTTAGTCATATCACGCCATAAAAGTAATTTACGCAACGGAATATCTCGGTCGGGGGAGAAAGGCCATTCGGCGTGGTATATTTTTTGTTTCGGCCCGCGACGGCGGTTAAATGAAAATAGCGTTAGAAAAAAAAAGAAGGATACATCCCGGCGGATGAGTTACCGCGCAGCAGATTCCGCCGCCGCAAGCGGATAGGGAGGACAGGCTGGCGGTGCGCGCGCGGAGCATTACGCAAGCGTATCACGTTATGTGGTCCAACGGAAACAAACAGCGGAGCCTGGGGCACTTGCAGCCCTCGCGCGCGCGCGCGAGTAAATACCAGCGCAACGGCGAGAGGACCGATTTCTCCGCGGCGGCGGATAGACGCGCTTTTTCTCGCTCCGCGCGCGGGCTGCGTTTCACCTCTCCTTTATATTTTTTCTTTTTTTTTATATACTTTTACGGTCGCGAGTTATGAGGGAAAATGCGTTACTCCGGATCTAAGAGGAATAAACGCGGGTTTTACGATCTTATCGTAAATTCGAATTTTTTTGCTTTTCTTTGGCCGCCCCAAGGATTTCCCTCTTACGTGTAAACTCAAGAGTGCATAAACAGCTGAGTATGTACTCGGGAGGATGACTTTTTAGTCATCGCAGGCGCGGTCACTCCCATGTTGCACAAAAATTTTTTTTCCCGGCCGACCGTGTTATTTACGTGAGAAAAAGTGGTATAATCATAATAATAGAGAAATTTTATTTAAATCTTTTCCATCTTCCAAGGTCGTAAAGAATAAAAAATTTGAAACGATTTTTTTACGACGCCTGCGTTGAGATACAGCGCGTTCTCATTGCGGTCAAAATTTACAAAATTCAACAAAAAAAAAAAATGGTCTGCGAAACTCCGGAGTAATCAGCGACCGCGGATCGATAGAGTAGTTTTCGGATTTTTTTCCGATGTTTCGGTTCTTTTTCGGGGGTGGGTGAGCTCGTATAAGCCAGTGTAAGGGCGCAAGGCGAGATATAACCGAGGGATGAAGCAAAACGAAAGGGATAGACAAATAGAGACTGATAAAAAGAGGTGGGTAGGGAGAGAGCGAGCAGCGGCAGCAGAGAGGAGAGTGTCGGGGACAGTGGAACGCGGCAAATAACGATGAAGAGATGAGGGAGCGAGGCGAGGGAGCGAGAGGGAGCGCTCGGTAAAAAAAGGAGAGGAGAGCGAGCGAGCGCGCGGTAGAAAGCGATCGATGCGGCGGCCCCGGGGCCGCGGGTGCGAGCGAGACGGCAGGCGGCCGTCATGGCGGCGCATGCAAATCAGCATGGCGCCGCGACGCCCCCGGCGCGCCACCCTCCCCGGCGCTTCCCCGCCGCCCCCGCCACCCCTTCCGGCGGGCCGCCGCCGCGCCACCCACCGGCCGCCCCGACGAAACCGTGGCATCGACCAACGTCGACACAGACACGCGGCCGAGGCAGCTCTCGCAGCCCGGGGAGGGACCGAGCCGACACGGCCTAGGTATTTTGTTCCGAGGCCTGTTGTTGTGGCGTGCACCCCGAGATCGCTTTCCCCCGTTAACGCACAATCCCGATGAATTTCCAGAAATTGCCGCCCCCCACACCCGCGGAAAAATGTTTTCAGCTCCCAATCAATCCCGGCCGCGCCAATCTCGTTAATTCGAATTCGGCCGCTAATGCGCCCCAATATTTCGCTCGGCATTTCGAATTATTTGTCCACTCGTCGAAATGCCGCTTATCGCGCGCGCGCGAATTGATTGCAGTCGCGCGCTGATTTCGCAGCGACGGAAACCCTCCCCCCGCGCGGAGCTTACAATTTCGCGGAAAATCGAAGCGCAGCTCACACGGATGTAGGAAGAGAAAAAAAATCGCGATTGCTAATTAATTTGTAATGGATATTAGTTGTATAAAGCGAAAAAATGTTGCACAACGTATCGCGGTTACCTAATCGCCTTTACTTCGCGGACCGAGTCGAGATAAAATATATCCTTGACTTACCCTTGAAAATGTTTTTGAGCGTGATCGCGAAAATAACAAACAACAGGCGAGCGGAGAGCGATCGATGAGCGCGACGCCCGCGATATATACGCACGCGCCGCGCATCCGCTTCGACGGATTGCTTCTCGATCTTATCCGTGCGATCGGACGCGAGCGAGGGAGAAAAAAATCGCTTCCATAAATTCGCTGCGTCGCGACTTCGATCGCCGATCGATCCGCGCGCGGTTCAAGGAAACGCGGCCCGAGCACGCGAGCCGCTCCGCGCAAAAAAAGCCTTTCGCTCGCTCCCGCCTTTTTTTCCGCGCGCGCGCGCGACGTCCTTGAGTGCCGATGCGTATCTGGCCGGCCGCGACCGGGGCATTCTTCGCGATTTCGCAATCGAGCGCGCGAAACTGTTCCGTCGCAATTATTGGATTCCGCGGGAGGGCCCCCGGAGCGAGGATCTCCCCCCGGTCGATCGATTCGTCGCTATGAGCGCGACGGCGCGCTGCGCGCTGCGCTCGCGGCGAGATATATAATGGCCGCGTAATACCGAGGCACGAAACTCGCCCCGGGAAACTTCTTATATTTTTCCGTCGCCTCGGGGACACGCGCGAGGCATTCAATAATAAAGTTTTCCCGAGCAATTTGAGAAATGTCTTAACGAGATTCTCGAGCGAGTACGCGCCTGGTGTAGCGCGCGCCCGCCACTGCACTTACACACAGCGCTACTTGTTGATCGCAGTTAAGTCATTGATATTTGACGTAACGGCAGCTTTTTTTCTCGGAAATTCGATGGATAACTTCGATCACTCGTTACATCACGACGAGTAATCGCGAGTGCGTTTTCGATGCTGTCGGACTTGACGAATGTGCTGAACTGGACGTTTTTTTTTTAATTAATTAAAAAACTAATGTTAACTGAAAATGTCATTTATCACTTACATTTCGAAACTAATATAAGTAGATAATTATAGTGTAATAAGGGATATCCTGTAATGAATACTTCTATAAGAAAAATCCGTTTAAATTAGTGGCACGTACATTAAATCGTGAAAATTGATTCTAACTTTTATATTTTCTTGGTGTGAAAGCTCATTTAACTTTTTTTATTAGTAAAAATTAAAGTTTTTGACTCTATTATTCATTTTTCTTATAGTATATCAGGATGCTGTTGATGAATTGTTGCGAATGGATTCGTTGCCCTTTTCAAGCACGTCGCAAGTTTGTAAAAGTATAGTCATTTAACTGACTATGGCCAATTATGTGATATTAATTAAATTTAAAGTTATTGCACTGCTTGAAAATCTAGATCTTTGTATTTTATTTGCCAATATTTTTTCACTCACTGGATCCTCTCAAAATCTGCAAGAGTGAAAAACCACTCTATTCAAGTGAAAAAAAACTCTCGAACCTAGACAGACTTAGTTTTTCTGAGTAGAATTGATTTTTCACTCGAGTAGAGTGACTGTATGAAATCTTTACATTTCTACATCAAGTCTGACTAGTGAGGGAATGAAGGGTTTTAAGGTCTGTGAGTTTGATAGTGCAGGGGGTACAAATTTGCTACTTCTACATCAAACAGCGAAAGAAAATTAATTCCGCAGAAAAAACAGTCAAATCAAAACAGAACATGTAACATGGCAAGTAGCGTAAGTAGTAAATGGTCAAAAATAGCGAGACCGGGGGGCCCAGGCGCTAGGCGGTCGCTGTGCAGTTCCTCCGATCTGATTGGGCCGGCGGCGGCTCGCGTGAGCTCTGCCGCTCGTGTGTGCGCGCCTGCATGCGGAAGCCTGCGGGGGAGAGAGAGAGAGAGAGAGAGAGAGAGAGAGAGAGAGAGAGAGAGAGAGAGAGAGAGAGAGAGAGAGAGAGAGAGAGAAGGGAGGAAAGGAAGAGGCCGCGCGTGCCGTCGCATGTGGCGCCGCGAATGCGCGAGACCCGAGGAGAGCGAGCGAGAGCGAGAAACGGCCGGCGCTGCGGCGGCGCATTTGAATACGCGCGAATAAATGCATAATAATTAGGTCAGTTTTGCTAGTCAGCTGATTCGGAGCTGCCGGCTGTCTCCCGCCTCCCCCTGGCCTGCGCGAGCCGCTAGCACCGTTGCGGCCGTATTTGCTCGCTTCGCTCAGGTGCCGAGCCAATGAGCCCTTCGGTAAAATTGTTTTAACGCGACATGGATTTCCGCGATATTCGTGATATCACCAATAAAGTAAAAGCCCTTTTTGGCAGTTTTTAATAGTTATTTATTTGAAATATTTCAAAAATTTTTAATAAAAGAAATAATTCTATTGTATAGGAGCATTTATAACATACTTCATTGTTTTGAAAATATTCAAATACTTCGGTAAAACTATTATATAAACGTAATGAACTTTCTTGCAGCCCACTTTTTATTAAAAAATAAATTTTATCCTATAATTGAAAGGTTATTTTTTCAATAAAGATGGGGAAATTAATTTGCGACTAACTTTAAACTAAATTTAGAATTTTCCAATGTTCAAATTAAAAATATCGGGCGCCCGATAAAGGACGGAAGGCAATTTCATTAAGAAGGAAAAAAAATCGATTCTCAGGATGTCGCTTACAGCGAGAGGCAATATCCAGTGTACAGCTGCGGAGAGATGCAGACGGAGGAGCCTGCGCGCGGCACCAAGGAAGAGCGGCCCGCGCGCCTGCGCTGGAATCCAGCGGCGCGCCTCCCCGTCGACGGGAGAGGAGCGCGATATTGACAAATTAAAGCGAGTTTTCACGTACCTGTTATATTAGTTTGTCGAACTCCCGGCGATGCGCCTGCTAACTGAAACAAAAAAAGAAAAGTAATTTTAAGTTAGCTGATTATATAAATTAATTTTATCAGTCATTACATAAGTAGAAAATTTATGTACTGTGTATAGATATATAGATATAGGGAATTCCCTGAAAAGATGCAATATTTTTTTAGTAAACACCGTGGATTAAGATTTTTATTTTTCCGATAAAATTAAATTTTTTCAAACTAAAACTTAATTTAATTTAGAATAGGAATAAAATTATAAATTGCGAGATATCAACCTTATCTTATCCATTGAAGGAGAGGTATTGACTATCACAGAGTTTAGAAGAAAAATAGTGCACTTCTTCAAAGATTCACTTGTATACTTCATATGAAGTTATTATTTTTAAAAAATAATTAAGTTGGTTAAGTTATGACGGACAAATGCGAAGGAATCAGATATTAACAAAATATATTAGGTAAATTAAGACAATTTGTAATTCACATTTAACCCTTTCAATGCTACATAAATCGAAATTTGATTTTTGACGTGGAGAAATCAAGCATATACGGGAAGAAAAAAAATCAGGAGCTATACTTGCTTTATACAGCAATGAAACAATTACGGTAGAAAATAAACTTTCTTTGTTTGAAATAACATTTTCAAATTATTTTGAAAGAAAACCAAACTTGAAGTACTTAGAAAAATGTTGCCTTCTTTTTAATCACGGTAACTCCGGGATTAATTGGGCACTCGGGTTTGTTTGCTCCACCTCCCCCTTTCCCGTGCAGCCTCGCCGTCGGATAAAGACGGCGTTATATGCCGACACGTTCGAGTCCTCGAGCACGGCAAGAAAAGCGACGGTGGGTACGAGCTCGTGTGCGCGGGTTACGAGGGCTCGTGCCAATTGCGAGCGTGCCAAAACGGCGCGCAGGCCTCTCGATTTATGTGGCCTCTAACTCAGCTCTTTACGGCTCCGGCGAAAGAAATTATTTAATCGCGCGGTAACCCGGAAAAAGATATCCGCGAAATGTATAAGCGGGCTGAATTTATCTTCTGGCTCGCGCTGGTCCGCGAAAAATGCCAGGGGCTTCCACTCCCTCTCTAATTCGCTTACGAAATTAAGCGACCTGCGAGCATTTTTTTATTTTACCGCGAATGGGGCACTAACCTCGAGTAATGCGAGATATTCGTATTAATTAAGGGGACACGGTTAGTGTATCCCCCACGGCTGTTATCACAATAGTTTTCTTGATTTACAGTCACCTTTTTCATGATACATTCAGCAGTGAATTTATTGGTTTTTATTCAACTAGTAAAATCAATCGCAGTTTACGCGGTTAATTATTTTATGGCTTTTTAATAAAATTTAGTTGAAGTATTAAATTCACATCAAATCATTTATTTATTTATTACTTATCAAATCATTAAATGAGCTAAAAATTCCTATACAGTAAAATCACCTTAAGTTTCAGCCGCTATTCAGTTGGATATTTTACCTATACAAATGAATTAAATTGCTTCTTTAAAAGACTTCGCAACAACTTGCCATCTTAGGCACGATTTTTTAAGTATTTACTCCAGTGAATTTTTTTTTTCTTTCGGAAGCTTCTCTAATTATCTTAAGAATTGGATGCCTGCAGTGTCAATCGTCAACTGGTACCTTCTCTCGCTCAAAGCAGTTTCAGCTCGCGTACATAAATGGCCAGTTCCCACCGGCAGTAACACCGCACGCTCTTTCAAGATTTTCTTGCACTTTCTACTTTTTACTTTTAAACATCCAGTCAGTGATCGCCGGCGGGGAGGGGAAACGGCGTCCACCGGAGCTCACGATCGGCGGACGCATCGGTGGCCGGAGCGCGACGAAATCGGTACGCGACGGCAGTGGGTGACTCGATGTGTGCCCGAGAAATCGTCGAAAGAGAGGGCGAGAGAGTTCGAGCTGAATTTGAGCCGCTCGGACTCGCGAGGCAAGGCACGTAGCCGCGCTCTGCGCAGCCCGCATAGCAAACGCGCGGCGCGCGCTCAGGCCTCCACAGCCGGTTCGCGTAGCCTCTAGCCTTGTGGTTTTATGCAGACACTGACCTTCGTGTCGGCCCGGCTCTCTCCCTCCCCTGCCCGCTCGTCTCCGCGCTAACGGGGAAAGTTTCAAATTCGGGTGCAAGGCCACTGGAAATGCCGCCGCCGCCGCCGCGCGCTCCGAGATCGTTCATCCTACTGACTCGTTCCCCCGCGATTTGCAAGCCGACCGCGCCGGGCCGCTTTGCTTTTTCGCACTCGTTAATGCGTCGGAGTCTTGCTGGATAAACTCGTTCGGTTTCGACTAACGACGGAAATGTATGCGACATGAATATATGAGTTTTTTTTTATTATCGTTAGATGCAGACGTAATTCTGGCGTTTACAATTCAGGTTTGTTTATTGCGCTTGTATAAAATTAATTATACAAATTAGAAGTAGAGAAATAGTTTATGCAGTGATAAAGTTTGTAGGTACATTGTAATAGTGTCTTAAGTTAGTTTGCTGATTATCATTTGCTTGTGAGCAAACAGGAGATGTTAATGTTAGTCAATTTCATTTTTATTAATAAAATTGTTTAACGTAACTTTAAGCCTGCTCACATGCGTTAAGTAATCACGATTGCGTTAAAGCGTAAAACAACAAATATTGTCACGTATCATTTTTATAAATTTTATATTTTTTATATAATAAAATATTGAATTTCAAAGTAATTTCAGTACAGGTTTAGATATTTTAAATCTTTAATACTTATTTTCTATCTATTTATGGAATGAATCTCAAAATTTTAGAATATTTTGTTTATAAAATTCCCTTTATAGGGAATGGTTATATAAAACAATGTAGATATTTTATTTATTTAGATCCATCCCATTTTAAGAAAAGCTGAAAATCATAAATTTTGTATCACCACGGATTTTCAATAAGTATTATTGGATTTAAAATATTTATCTAGACTGAAATTAATTTACAATTCAATTTATTTTGTAAACAACGTTACCAAATTATTTAAATGTTTTCAATAATAAAAAAGTAACTTATAATTATTGAGATATTAACGCAGTCACGACCCCTTAAGAACTCACAAAAGTGAAATATCGTTAGCAGCGCTTATCTTTAATGCATACGTTAAAAAAAACCTCGAAGTCACGTAACTATTGTTATCGGTCATCAAAGCTAGCAGTCAATAAGCTTCCACCGTTCGCCATCGAATTTTCCGTCGCATTAAAAGATCGTATCGCCGGCAAAATTAGCATAGCAGCGGAGAGCAGATAAGTCAGAGAAGTGCCGCGTGCGTCAAGGCGGAGGTGAAAGAAATCCGTTCGACGCCGATACGAGTCATTGTTTCCCGCAGCCGAAATAAATCGTAACTCCGCCGATCGACGTCGCTGACGCGCGCGCGACTCACCTTCGCCGAGCGGAAGCGCCCGGGCGGCGACGCATCCGGTGTCATCGTCGCTTGCGCACGTGCACCGCGCTGGAAAAAAAAAGCGTCGAAAGAAGAGCGAGCCTCGCTCTCCCTCCCCCTTCATTTTTTTTCTCCTCCTTTATTATTCCCTCCTGGTTTTCGTGCCACCTCCCTCCCCCCCGCCCCTTTTTTTCGGCCGCGAACACAGTAGCGGGCATTAGCACACAATCGGAGCGGACGAGGACGGCGCGCGCGCTGCGAAACGGGGAGGACGAATGCGTCGGTCGTGCGCATATACGCGGCGAGGGTCGGAGGTCAGAGCGGCAACTAGGTCCCCGAGCATTGTGTCGGTGTGCGTCGTCGTGTGTCGTACGCTACCTATAGACGTCGGGTCGCGGTGTGCGCCCGCACCCCGAGCGTCTTCGAAGTCGCCGCCGCCACCGCGGCGCGACTCTTTTGCCGGCGTAGCGCTCGGCGAGCGCGCCATTGTTCGCCGTCGCGGCTTCCACGCTTACGTATCGCATCAGCTCCGCCGCGAGCACAATAAGACACTCGTAGGTCACTTCTGTATTTATTAAGGCCCCGACGAATCCGATCTTTATTCGTGTCGCAAAGAAGAATAACTTCGATCGATTGCTCCTTTTTTTTGTTCTTTCTTTTTCGTTCGGTTAGGTTTACCATTTCGTACGGGCACTCTTTTATTTCTTTTTATTTCGTGTTCTGTTGCTTATACAATCTTTTTTATAAAATTATCAAAATTTAAACTTTAAATAGGAAGTTTTTATTTTTTATCAAATTAATCGTCATTTGTATTACGGTCATATAATGTGAGATAGAAATTATATCATGTCAAAAAGACTCATTTGATTGTTCTTTGTTAAATATATACACAGGAACATTTTATAATTCAATAAATTATTTTATTCGACTCACCTGTAAAAGCCACTTTATTGACTCAAAAAGCGGGGCAAAAGTAGCATTTGATTCATTACAACACTATAGTCTCGCAAATTCTAATATTAATTATTTATTGTAATTTATTTTTAAAAGATGATTTCAAGATAGTCCCACTTTTCGAATCAACAAAGTGACTTTCTAGTTGAATTAAAAATAAAATACTACACGCAGGAATAAAACCAATTATTCCCTTGGGTGTTTACTGTCCTCACTCCGCTATGTTGCTCCTTTTCTTGATAAAAAAAGAAAAGGTATTTTTAAAATGATAGTGAATAATATCACAAATAATTGATTTTTCGTTCCGCAAAGAAAATTTAAGCATCTTTAACAAATCGTTCAAATTTTAAAAATAATAATAATAACATAAATTGAAACTGGAATAGAAATAAGTAAGCAGAGGCAACATTTTCGTAGTATTTTTTCCGAGGAAAAGTTCTCTCTGCCTGTATTAAAATACGTGATTTCACCGGTGCAAAAAGTTTTCTGTTTAAGGAAACAATTTAGCAAAAGTATCAAAAAACTATTACAAAGTTGCGCATCGGACAAGTTTGCGGGAGCGCAATGTTGCGTGGGGTGGTGGAGGGGGGAAAGGGGGGAAGGGAGGCTGCGGGCTTGTCTCTTTGTTCTTTATGTCATTGTGCGCCGGAGAAATATACGATTCCAACTATAGCAGATGTATAAGCAGTCGGGAGGAGTCGGAGGTAAGGGGGATGGAGAGAGAGAGAGAGAGAGAGAGGGAAAGATCGAGGACCGAGAAAAGAGGATGCATGAAGAAACATAAGAAACGAAATACCTCGGAGCCATCGCTTTGTCTCCGAGACAGAGTCAGTCCTCTTTGATCGACAGTATATCGGAGCGTCGCTCGCCGTTTGTCGATCCTCGCGGCTCCGAATCCATTGGCATCGATTCCAACGATTTAGGGATCGACCGACAAGAAACGACTCGGCCTGCCTTTTTCTTATACCTAGATTTCTCAACTTCTTTCCTCCTCTCCTATCTTTATTAAGAATCTCCTCTGTATATTATTCGTTTGAACCCTGATTTATCGAGTCACCCGTCATTTTTCACGTTTCAACGGAGCTTTGTTCAAATAAAGATTTGCAAAGTGCAATAAACCACACCTTTATTCAAACACACGTGAATTAAAATTATCAGATTACTAAGATTTACCACATAATTTTTATTTTTGAAATATATCTAGTATTCATAAATATAATAATCTGACTATAAAATATTATCTTAAAAAAATATTTAGTATTGATAAGAATTATTTGTGTTTAAAATATAAATTGTATTTGCGATTGATTGCATGGCCCTCGCACACGTAAAAAAATAAACAATAGATGCAACATTTTACACGGTAGATTTGACTGTAAAATGCCAAATTTATATTACTTTTAACTGTAGAAATAGTTTAAAAAAAATGTAGAATTACTTTTTTGAAATGTAATATTAGTATTTTAGAAACGCAAGCCATTAATTGTGGTTGTTGATTTTCCTGCGAGTGATATGAATTTTATTACTGATTTTGCAATTATCCTATTTTTGCTTTTTTTAATCATTTAAATTTTACTAGAGGGAACTAAAAGTACAAAAAAGACTCCACCGTTTTTTAAGTAAAATGGCCCATAGTTTGAAGTGCATCACTAAGAAAGAATGAAAATAGGATCTCCTCGTGCATACCTGCACTTTTTTTGAATAATAGTCAGCAGTGCATCTTAACAATCCCTCCGAGGCGTTAAATCTCAAGATGCAGCCTTTGATACCTGACTACCGTTGAAGCGCTCGAGCATACGTCGCATCCGCCGTCTGCAAAGGAGTCGGCCCAGAAGAAACGAGGAGCTTTCATTGACGAATACGTCGCGGCGGCTTGGTCCGCGGCCCCGAAAGAAGCCGGCGCAAAAAACCGCCTCGCGCAAAACAATGGTGTGCGCGCGCGCCTCGCCGACCACCCTCGAATCCTCGGGGCCCGTGGTTTTTGCCGGGCATTAATTGGCCCGCGGGCACAAAACTGCCGACGCTGCCCGGCGGAGCCCACACACTCGGCTCGTTTGCCGCGGCGCACCGCGAAATAAAGCTTCGGCCGCTGCCGCGACGACAAAAACTCGTCTATGTGGACGGGTCCCGCGGGGGAGGGGAGGGGGGAGAGGAGAGCCGGGCATCAATCCTGTCTCCCCGCGCCGCGGCTCCTCGATCCTTGTCGCTTTTCAATGATCCGCGCTCTCGGCTCCTGGGCCGGGGAGATGTCGCCGTCTCCCTCCGGCGTGTGTGTTATGCGCGCGGGGCCGCTGATGCACGAGCGCGACGTCGGCCTGGAATGCGACGGCGGCCGGCCGCCGAGCTGGCAGCGTGCATTTTCGAAATTTCGGGCAGCCGCCCGCGCGACCGCTTGTTTCGCCGGCGCAGGAAGTAATGCGGCCGGCCCAGCAGTGGCAAAAAGTTCCACCGGCTATCCCATAAATAACTGGCCGATGGGCTTTTTCGGGGCGAAAAAGCTCTCGCGCTATTGGAATAATGCAAATGCAATTGGCACCTTCCTTAACGCGATCAATTACGTTGTTATAGGGCCCCGTTAGCTCGTTTTATATATTGGACTTTTTGTTACTGTACAAATTAATTTTGAATCTTCCAGCTCGTAAATTTTTAAAATATTGTTTATTTGGTTTACTATGACGTTATATTTGCTTTCTGATAAAGTAAAACTTTGTATTGTTAAACCATTTTTTCAGTTTTTTATATTAATGTGAAAGAAGTACTTTTTAAAAAATGTCTGTATTTACGAAAGTATATTATTGTCCTCTCGAACTACAAAATAATTACATAACATTATATAATGTTTCTAAAGTTTGTACACCTACATTTTAAAGTCTTAATGAATGATCATGAGTCCGCTTGAAATTTACAAGGTACACGGAAAAAAATGATCGAGTAAAAATTACTATACTGTTTAGGAACGCAGGGACAGACTCGACCAACCAAAAAT
>JAXIUT010000009.1:27847091-27861701 GCA_035586675.1 Eurytoma californica | reverse complement strand
ATTCACTATTTTGCAGTGACCTGATCTGAACTACTCGAAATAGTGCATATGCACTAATTTTCAGTGGATTTTCACTGGTTGGATTTTAGAGAGAATCGTTCCACTTTACCGGTGAATTTTCAGCATCCTGAAAGGGAAATCTTATTTTCTGTCCGCTGACAATTCCACGTCGTTAAGAGTGACGTCGTTGTCGATCCACGACGAGCTATGCGCACGCATCCTTTATTTTTCTTATCCCCGATCCAAAGAACAAAACACGACGAAGACCGAGAAGTCGAGGGTGCAGGTGGGGGGCACCGAGTGGCGACCGGTAATAATAACAACAATGTCGCCGTGCGCGCGTCCGCATCCGGTTGGGCCGCGCGCGCAGCGATCGAAGCCGCGAGGCGAGCTATAAATCGGCTATCGATCTGCCGTCACGTAACTCACGCGCGCCGAGAGCCAGTCGACAGCCGAGTTTTTCTGGGCGTCGCGCGCACGCACGGCCGAGGGGCGATCGCCGCGCGGAGGAGCGATCGCCACCGCGAGGGGCCGAACCCGCATAAACTCGGACCTCCGCGACGACGTCTCGATTTTTGTCGCGCCGCAACGATGACGCGCCCGGGAAAGCTCGCCCTCCCATTGTTCGCGCAATCGTCGCCTTATTAAACCGGCCCCTTTGTTGCGCGCGAATGCATTTGCTTTCATGAACGGCCAGCGTCCTTTTTGTTTCTTTTTAGGCGCTTCCTTCGTGCCGATTCGATGCGCAAGCGGCTATTTATAACGCGCTTTCTTTCGCCGTCCGATCGTAATCGACGAAGTGGATTAATTAATTTTCGTTAAATAAATTTCGAGGTATCCGGTGGAGAGAGATTTAAAAAAAAATGATTTGGAGTTTCTAAAAAGCGTGAGTTGAAACAAGAAGGAAGGGACTCCGTCGAGGGAGCGAGCGAGAAAGGAAGGCAGCTACCGGTTGGGAGATCTCGTATTACTTATATTACCTATCACTCGGCCAATCTACGCTCCTCGCGATCGCGCGGGTACAGGGACTAATTGTTGTCTCTAATTGACAAAGTTCTCAGGCTCGAGCTTAAGATAACTCGTATTAAGTCCTCCGGGATAACTTTTTTCTCTGTATAAATTGACGACCGCGTAAGAAAAATAACTCGGTCGTGCATTCTTTGCTAAAACGCACGAACTTAATGACAAAGTAATTAACAGGGGAGTTTTACCCCGCCTTATTCTTGCTAACCATTGCACTTCAGAGAAATTTATTTCTTTTCAATAGCACCACTTTCGCTTCATGGGCAAAAGAAATTTACTTTTCCATTCGTACTAATTGTTTTTTAACGTCGGAATTCTTACTTAAGGTTGTACTTGCTTAAAAAAGTTAATCCGATTGCATTTAGTAAATTTTAAAAAGATTCAATAAAGTAGTCATAACGTTTCTTGCTTTAAAATTTTTACACAATATTAATCTTAAATAAGTATTAAAAATGTAATTTGCATAATTAGAATAACGATTGATGAAAGCAAGTAATTCTTTATAGTCGGAAATAAAAAAATTTTAGAAATGTCAAATTTGGCTAATTGTTAAACTTATTTAAATATCTAATAATTGGACCAGATGCAGATGATGAAACAATTATAAGTGTACAAGTGATGATGATCCAATAAAAGCGGAGAATTAATGTGATTATTTTGAAATAGGTGAAGTTGAATACGTGCAACAAGCTATGACAGAAGTGTAATCGGTGCGCCTGTTTTTCTAATGAGATTTTTAAAAGAGTAACTTGCAGGCACTATTATCGCGGTGCGTGTGCACATCTAAGTGCGCACTGGGTAGAAATAAGGAGATATTACAAATGCATTCGGCCATCGTAAAGATCGTACGCGCATCGCGGCGCAGCATAGTGCAGACGACAGCTGTCAAATAAATGTTGAAAAAAAAGCGCTAGCCGAGCGAATTTCGAGTGGAACGGAAACGCTTGGGGTCGTTCGTACCCTCTCTCCATCGGCGGGCTTCGCTCTCTCTCTTTCTCTCTCCCACCCTATTTCCAGCGAAATATCCCCGCAGCCGCCTCTGGGCAGAATTGGAGCGCGCGGGTGCACGCGATTTTCCAGAGTTTCGAGTTCTGGAGCCTCGCGCGCTTCTCTCTCTCTCTCTCTCTCTTTCTCTCTCGCTGTGTCACTCTTTCTCTCTCGCTCGCGGTCTCTCTCTCTCTCTCTCTCTCTCTCTCACTCTCTCTCTCTTTGTACGTGTGTATACGCGCCGCGACCCGATCGATAAGTCATCGTTGACGGCTTGCCGGAACGAATTTCGCTGACGCCCCATCAGCGCCAGAACAAAGCGGACTGACGCCTCCAAAGTAAATATCCCAGCTTTGGCGAGCCCACCTCTTTCCCCCGCCGACTCGGCCCTTGTGATTTGCTGTTGCTAAACTATCCGATTTTCAAACATTTTTATGAGATTACTTCTTTACCCTTTGTTTTCAAAGATAAAACAGCCGGGTATCGTGGCATTAAAATATTTAAAAACATACCTTGATTACACGGAGGGCAACAAATGTAATTTTGTTTAGTATTTCCCGTATTTCAAAATGTGAATCCGAGCTTTTTTAACTGGATTTTTCGGTCCTCGGATTATTGCTTACACAAGTATAGAGGTGAACTTCTTGTAAAATCTAAATAGACTGTCGGTTGTGGGTGTGGGTTGTACCCCTCTTTGTGGGCGCAAAATGCGGCATCAGGCCGTGTGACCTGAGGGCAGAGCGAGGAAATTTGCAGGGGGGGACGGCTGAATTTCGCGCGTCAATGGCTTATTAAGAAGCACTTGTTTAAAGGCACCCCCATCGACCGACAGCCTCGAGCCAATGCGACCCCGGCGGATCCTCGCGTCTCGCTCGCCCCGGCTGAAAATATAAATGGATGAAATTCTGGGCTGCGGATGCTGCGAGAGCCGCGCTGCGGGGTGAACCACCCTTTGCGGCACGTCGTGTCGCAGTAATTGAAGTTATTGCAATATTGTGTCCTGTCAGGCCGTCTGTCCGTGCCGCGAGCGGGCGCGTGTTCGCTTGGTCGCGCGTCAAGTTTGCGGGATTGTGTAACGTGCCACGCCCGGTTTAATCCCGCTGTCACAAGCTAATAGGACCAAATATAGAAGAGCCCCGATTGCCGTGATTGCGCGACCGAATATTTTCGCCGTCTCTGTCTCGCGCGCCCTCGCCACCTCTCTTTTATTTGTCTCGTCTCGCGCCTCGTCCGCCTCCCTGGATTCGCCATCGGTCAAAATTATATACGTCGTGTTGAAAACCATCGCAAACCTTATTATCTCTTGCTGATACATCGTGTCGTTGCAAGCTGACGAGTTACTTGCACAAAATTCCATTTTACTTCAGAGCAACTGTCAGATTTTTTTAAGACTAGACTGTCTGGAACCTGCTGTACTTTAAATTATACTTCTTTAATATCTTCGAGTCGAAATATGTCAGAAGCTGAAACTTTTTTGCAATACATGTGCAACTTTTAGTCTTCAAAAGCGGACTAAAAGTGATTCTTCTGACCAGCGGATTGAAAGTACACTCTTCTCTGTAAAGTATGATTTTTCACGTGTTTAAGTAAAGAGTAAAAAAATAAAAAATTACCCAGAAATACACTGCTCCTCTGGCTTTCCGTGTTCTGAACATAGATGAAAGGAGCGATCACCTTATTTTTGGGTAATGGAAAATCTTCATCTTCAGCTAATCCATTGAATCAGATAATGTAAATGTGATTAGTCCAAATTAATCAAATTAATATATTGTGATTACCAATCACAATGTATTTAGGTGAAAGTACTTTAGAGTTATAGCTAGCTCTTGCTTTTAATTCTGTTTCTCAGTGACAGTATAACTAATTTAAAGTTAGTCTTTACTTCCGTTCCAAATTATAATCTAACTTACTTTCAGTTCAAGATATAGAACGAAACAAACATTTTAAAGCCAAAAAAGTCCATTTATTGTCATTGGTACACAATAAACTATTCTATAGTCTTTAAAAGTAAGTAGACGTTTAAAACAGCAATCGATATTGAAATGCTAATATTTTTAAATATGTTATCTCTCGATGAATTGATAAACGCAATAAACAAGCTGCCAAAGTAACCGAATAATGCTCCGGAAGTTTTGAGTGCACTTTATCGGAAGAAAAGTGATAAGTTGAAAGAGAAGGTGAGAGATGGTCGAGGAGAAGGGCGGAAGAAGATGTAGAGGGCAGGGAGCCGTTCCCTTTTGTCCGTCGGAGTATCCGTACCATTGGGCGCTAATGTATGCAGCGAGTTTCTCGGCGATGACTCCGGCGGCACTCCTATATACGTGCAGCCCCCATAGAAAACGGGAGGCGAGCTCGAGGCCGAGGGAGCGAGGGAGAGAATGAGAGAGCTCGCCCGCGCTCATTCGGCTTTATTGAATTTTGGGACCGTTCGAGGGAGAGTGCGCGCGCGGATATAAAGAACAAGAGAGATAGCGCCCGGGCGAGAGAGAAAACGGGCCGGGGGAGTAGGTGGAGGCGGCTGCGAAAGAACCGGGGCATAGGCAAAGGACGTGTATATATGTATACAGAGGCGGAGGAGCCGAAATGCGCTTAGCTGAGGGACGCTGCCAATCAAAATTAATTCGCCTCCCGCTGTATTGCTTTTTACGATATAACTGCGGTTTGTTAGCCGTCATTCATGCGGTAGATTCAATTTTTCGCGCGTCATGTTTCGCCTGCTTTTTTTACGCCCTTTATTTTTACACACAAATCTTTTATTTTCTTTTTTGCGCCCGCGCGAATTTTTGCTCCGCGGCCGTGAAACGAATTTTTCGTGGCCACGTTCCAAAGACAATGCGGACCAATGAACTTTAATAACTCCAAAATTTCGACGTCCTTTTTTTTGTTAACGTAGCACAGGTGTTAAAAAGGAGAGTTATCAATTTTTTGCGCCGTAAATCGCGAAGTATTTGAGAAAGGGAATGATAATAAAGTGCGGATGTGATTGTCGAGGGAAAAAAAAGATAGAAGCAGGTGGAGCTAAATCTCGCGCATTACAAGAGGAGCCGGCGCGGGAGTATTGCGGGGATGTCGAAGTGGTTGTTGCTATTCAACTGGTTATGGATGGCGCGATAAAGCACGGCATTTCTCTCTCCATCTCTTCTGCTTAACCGCCTCCAAGATACGACCAATTAGTCCGCGTGCCAAGTAACGTCTCTGATCGGGGCCTCGAGAGAGGCGCTGCCGCGACGTTTCGAGGCGTGAGGCGCGTTTCAGGCCGGGTGCAGAAAAAAAGAGCAGCTCCGCGCTCGCGCGCGTACATAACTCAGATTCTTGGCTCTGGATTCACGGGGTGTTAGTGCGCTGAAATATTTTCGCCGAGCGTGACTTACGATAACCTGCCACAACGTGAAATATGCGCTTCCGGCAATGTTATATGCTCGTTCGCGCGTCCGCGAAAGGGAGAAAGAGAGAGAATGAGGCCTGTGCCATCGCTTCTTTTTCACATTCGTCAGGCTCTATTACTGCTCTCCTTACGTTCCACGCGCTAAGGCTAAAAACTTATAAACACCTCTGAAGCTCAATAATGACGAGTGTATTTATTTAACATACACCTTTTATTTCTAATTGATTCTTCTCAATTTCTGACGCCGATACTCTTTTTGATGTGCTAATTTTGCGCAATTAAAGTAGAAATGGTAGCTAAAAAGAATATTACTAGTAGTAGCTCAAAAAATTGTACTAAAAATGTACGAAGGTGTTAAAATATTTCCAAAGGGTTATTCATTCTGTGTAATTACAAGCCACTTTTAAACAAGTAACTTTGAAAATACTTTTTACTCAATGAGTAAATTCAATTTCGAATTTCCAATCTAAAAATTAATAAATAATTATGATTCTTAAATAAAAAATCACTACCAACTAAAAATAATCTTAACATATGATTCAATGATAATTGAAATTTGTCGGAGTTGGTCATTAATATCAGATTTATGATGATTTTTTTACCTTTACGATTTCGGGTAGGTACTAAGGCAGTTTGAGACTCTCAATGAATATTGAAAATTCATTGAGCGTTCGGGTTATTTACATCGTGTGTCTCTCAATGTGAACTTTAAGTAAAAACAGCGCGCGATATTATCTAATATGCTAGATTACAATAATATAAAATTACTTAAATTTATAAATTTACCGCTAGGTGATCTTTGAGTTTGGTATGTTTCTCGCTAGCCAGTTTGCTGTTTCAGTTTTATATATACATGCCATCTTCAGACTTGAATGATTAGGTACTGAAGAAAGCTACTAGCTTATAACGATTATAACCGATTATTAAAAAATCATGTAATATTTGAAAAAAATGCAATCATTACAATTAAATGTTTTTAAAATTGCAGTGAATAATCGAATTAAGCACTTCTCGATCAACTCGATACTGCATTTTATTGTACTATCACTTAATTGTAACGTAAGCAGTGCAAATAAAAAACTTACATACCTGAATGATTGATGAAAAAGGTGCTGGTCCTGCGCGAAGTTCGGGATTGAAACTTGAGCAAAAGTAATTTAGAGACTAGTTTCGACTGCAAGAGAGTTGGAAAGACGCAAAAATTGATAGATCGTTAAAAAGGCACCGCACTGGAACGCCCCCTATCCCCTCGGGAGCCGGGAGGCCGCGCCTGCGCACGCCGCATTGGCGAGCCGAGCAGTGAGCGTCGCGAGCCGCGGCGAAAGTCGTGCTTGGCCCCCCTCGAGCGGCCGCTGCTCCAGAAAGCCTCCTCTCTCTCTCGCTCGCCTCGCGTCTCCCGGTCTCTCAGCGCGCGCCAGGCCGGCGCGACGCCGAGCGCGCGCTCTAGCCAAGTGCTATCCGCGTGCCGGGGCGAACGACGAGGAGAGGACCGGGCGTATACACCGCGGGAGTATGCTAAGTGGCTACACCCGCGCTGCCGCCGACGATCCGGTGTTATTCGCCGCCCCTCGCTCGTCCCATCCGAAGTGTCACTCATCGCGCGGCGCGACTCGCCGGCCGCTTTCTCTCGCGGATTAGGCGCGACTGCGCCGAGACTCGTGAATTATTCTTAAGCGCCGGGTCCGTAGGATTAGCGGGGCTCCCGGTGGAGCCGGCCTGTAAGAAAGAGGAGTTTATTTTCTTTATCTACTGCCGGCGGCGGGAGGGCCCGGGTTAATGGCGAGCCGGGCGAATTTGTTTCCAACTGTTTTTGGAAATTGAAACGGAGGCATAAGTCGCTATTATATATTGTGTCAGCAGGTAGCGCTGTAACTTGGCCAAGTTTATGTGTCTTCTTAGACTCGTACATTCTACTTATTTCAAATGAGATTTGTTTTAGTGCCTCTAAGACACATAACTCAAAATATTCCGTTATGTGGTTAAAATTTATCTTTTAATAGTAAATAAGATAAAGCAGTAAAATTTAAGTATGACATTACTAAAAATTATTATCAGGGTTTAGTTTCAGTTTTATTTTGGATACAATCAATGTTAAATAATAAAACACAAAAAATTGAATGATTAAAATAAATGAACAATTCATAAATGTAACGAAAATATCACACTATAATAGTAAACTTATTATTGAAATAATTAGTTCCTGTCCTCAATAGAAACTCAACTGCATGCAGGTAGATGTGCATAAAATATCAGAGGTGAATTTTGATTTTAAGTACAAATTAGCCAAAAAAATTAAAAAATGTTTGTTCTGTAAAGCTAAATATGCAAGCAGAAAAACTTTGGCATTATAATTAAATAAATTGTGCTTTAAGTAGAACCTGCGGATAGAACCGTTGCATCCGAAATTATTTGAACTTCGATCAATATTTACCTGCTGGCCTAAGGTCCTATTGGCGATAAGTGCTATTTATTTTCTTAACAAGTTTACTATTATTTGCGGAATGAAATTTTCAATACTTTTTTTGACCCGTTGAAGGATGTATGAGACTAATAAACCACTTTTCAGAGGTAAATAATTGAGTATAATAATACTTAATACAGAAACATAAATTATGATAATACAGTCATTTAGTTAAGGAAAAATGTTTCTCGGAAATTTGTAGCAAATGAAAAAATACTAATTTCGCAATAGGCAGTGTTAAATAGAAAAATTGATGTTTGCAGAGGCCTAACGCGAGATAATTGATAAAATGACAGACCGCGGGTGAAAAAGAAATCGCGGAACTGGCATCGAGCAGCGAGTCGGATAAAATTGACTCGTTCGTTTATGTAAATCGGAAAGGCAGGCGAAATGAGCGGTTGAAAACACTTATGAAAAGGGCGTCATGATTACAATAATCAGCGAGCTCCTCGATGCTTTTTTTTCCCCCGGAGTTTCAACGGTGATTAATGCCGGGCCGTATAGGAGAGCAGCGGCGGGCTAGTGTGACGATTAGCTCGGGCGATCTCGTGATGTGAGACACGTGCCTCAATCAAAACACAACGAGCCGCGCGCCGGCGAAAGAAGAACCGAGTCCGGGAGTAACAGGAGAAAGACAGCCCGCGCACGCCACTCTAAACTATTATAATGGCGACGACGCTCCGGCTCTTTTGCATTCTCGCTTCCACCTTTGAATACATTATTCCCCCCGACTCTACTGCGGCTCTGTCTCTGACTTTACACCTGATCTATCATTACCTCTTTATTAATCTTTCCTGCAACTTTTGCCGCGATCTGTTTGTTCTCTCTTATTCATCATTGCTTTGATCTTTATCGTCTAGTTGATGAATTATTGATGAGTATGCTTAGCACGCTTTATTTACATATATGTGTGTGACTTTAATTAAATATTAAAATCGCATTATGTACTGATATAGTAAATATTAATGAGCCTTGCTAAGTGCCTTTTTTAACACCATTGAGAAAAACGTTAAACTGAGAGGTATGAATTACATTGTCATGTAAAAAAGCACTTAGAAAAAGTCGTTGTCAACATGGCTTGTACCTTTCCAAGTCGACAAATTAGTTCATTTTATTTACTACCCTCTACTTTTCTATTAATAAATTGATCCATTAAAATACAGTCTAATGACTTACTTTAGAATATTCAAAGAGAATCAATACAATTTAAGAAATTTAACTTGAAACGAAAAGCTTGCGAATAAAATAATGACAAGTTCAGGGAGATTTATGTGTCGAGGGAATCGCGCATTTTCGATAAAATTGAGAAAGAATAAACATTCCGCCGGTGTAAACAAAGGGGAAATCATGAATGAAAGAGTTTTTTGCTCCGTTCGCTCTTTCTGCCCGGGCGGGAGGGTTACATCCCACCTCTTTGTTTCGCTCGGCGGGTTGATCTCGCGCACCCCGGCCTCCCCCCCCGTCGGCGAACTGTGGCGGCCGTGGTGCTCATTGTATGAAATCACGCGCCGCGGCATTTCTGCCTGATCCTTTTTCGCCATACTCGGTAGCACTCCGCTTGCTGCCCTCCTCTTTCTCTCTCTCTCTCTCTCTCTCTCTCTCTCTCTCTCTCTCTCTCTCTCTCTCTCTCTCTCTCTCTCTCTCTCTCTCTTCGATATCCTCATTATTCGAGGTCCGTGGACCCTCGGAGCGAAGCGTCTAAGAGGAGAGAAAACGGAGGCAGTCGAGAGGAGCTAACGGAGAGGAGCGGAGGAGAAGGTGGGATATAGGGAGGAGCGGCGAGGACGGAGAGGAGGAGATGCTTATTAGCAATTGTAATGCACAATCGCGGAATGCAGGGGAACCGGCGATGCCTTGATACGGCGACGCCGGTACACGTGTTCCTTCTAACACGCTTCTCGAATCTCACGCGTGCGCCGCCGCCGCTTCTTAATCGATGTTCCTCCGCCTATCTCGGATTCCTCGAATAATAAGCGCTTGAAAAATTAGTTAAACTGCCTCATTTCGCGCGCTCGCCGACGATTGATCGTCTGCCGAAATTTTTTGCGCGCCGATTTTAACGACTCGGCTGCTTCCTTCCTGCCGTTTCTCTCATTTCGTTACGGCGATCGAGTTGATTATTATATCACGTTTGCTAATAATCTGTAAGCCGACTTTTTAAATTTCAAATGAGCGCGGAAGATTAATCGCCGACATGCTTTCGTCCATTATAAACCTGTTAATATTTTGACTAATATAATTACACCTTGCGATAACTAATTTTAATTTGAAGAAATAAAATTAGCATTTGATTTAAATAATAAAAACACACTTTGCTCATATTTCACGCCGAACAGTAGCAAGCGTACAGCTGTATGCATAAATGGTGAATGAACTCGAGTGTATATTTACTTTTACTTAAGATTCAAGTTTTTTCTTTCAATTGTCTTTTAAATATGCGCGCATTAAGTGACTCTTCAAATCTTATCTTTTTAAGAAACAGTAATAGTGCAGTCAATTATTAGCCTTGTAAGGCTAATTTATCGCGATCGATTCCGCATTGTTTTGCGACTATAATTAAGAGTACATTGAATTTTATGCCGGCAAAAACGGAATGGCATTGCATTCAACTAATTGAAAGCTAATTTTACGATCTGAGGAAAAATGCTCGTAGTATTTCAATTTTATATTTGAAACTGCTGTGAATGCCGTAATCGTACAGCAATTTTCTATTAACGTCCGCATTTTTTTTAATATTTAGCAATTATAAGTAAACCAATACGTATAAAAACAAATCGATTTTATTGCAGTTTATGGCAGCTTGATGAAATATTCTAAGATAAAAGTAAACTTCTCAATTATTTAAATGCCCAGTAAATATGAAAACGATGGAATAAAGAACTACAAACTACACTAACCATTACATTTCCTTCACAAACGAAGCGCGTATACTAAAGACATTTTAATTTTTTTTTTCTAAACGGCATCTGTAAAATGCCAAAGACCTGTCACTTCTTAAAGCGTTACACAGTAGACCGAAGGTGTTGCTCTCTTCTCTCCCGTGCGGTCAGCAAGTGGGGGAGCTCAAAAAAAAGATAAGTCTTCAATTAAGAGGGGGCAGGCAGCGCGCACACGGTAGGCAGGTGGCTCGGGGCTTTGTCCGTGCGTAAGCGGCGCGAAAGGCACATATAGGGGCGCTCGCATCAAAAGGCGCGAGGCGATTGATCGCTCATAAAGGACACGCCATCAGTCCGGTTAAGCGATCCGCGCTCGGGGCATGTGCAGCGTCATGGAGGTGCGCGCCGGTAGCCCGAGAGAGAGAGCACTCAGGGATGTATCAGCGCGCAGCATCTAATGTAGGCCCGGTGCGCGCACACTTAGCCGCGAGCGCGCCGGCCTGTTAAGGCCTATCGGGCCCGGCTATCGCGCCGTTTAATGCCGGCCACTTATAGGGCACGTGAAACACCGATTCGTGGAATATAATATTTCAAAAGGCCGGGCCGCGCGCGAGCGGATTTTGCGCCGCTCGTGCGTCCCGGCAGTGACAATAACGGCCGCGGCGAGAGCGCAGTGCCGGTCCATAAGGGAATATCATCTTCTCGCGCCGACGCGATTGCATCCTGCGCGCCGGCGAGAGGCTAATATTTTATGCGCACTTGCGTAAACGTCAGTTTTAATATTTAAATGACCCATTCGATTCAGCGCGGCGCTGGAAAAAACGCGTCGATCGGCCGAAACGATTCGCGCGCGAAAAGATGTGTGAAACTTTGGCGCCGCTAATTTAAAGAGGTTATCCAGCGGTTCCGCAAAATTTAGTCTAGGTTGTATAAGATTTCGACTTTAAACGCAAGCGCGATAAGCGCGGTTGGAATGCGAGAAAGTCGATTATAAGCGATGTTTTATACATTGCGCAATTTGCATTGTGAATATTTATGGTGATTCTAATTAATTGGATCGGGGGTAGAGGGGCAATTTTTCATTTAAATAGTAAAAGCACGTTAATTAAGCGATCTTCGCTGCGCAGCCTCGCCGCGGCAATGAAAATAAATTCCCGATCGAAATATGCGCGTGCCATACGTGCCGGATTAATTGTTTTAATGGCCTACCGTCTTGTGTCTCCGCAAGCCATTAAGAAGCGCAATAACAATATAGAAAGCGAACAGGTTCTGCTAATGTTGGCACGTGAGGCGAGCGGCAGACACATTCGATTCCATTACGGAAGGGTTGACAAGATGAAGCGCTCTCGCGAGACTACATACATACCAGCCCCAACTGAACACGCGACCAAAACTATTTCCTAATGTGAAATTAAACTTTTTATCTATTTTAAAACTGCTCTTTTTAATTACGTTGGTATTATATTCATGACCAGTGGAAGTATCCCTTTAAAGTTGAGTTAGTGAAAAACCACATGGAGGAAAAGTTCTCTATTGAAATTACAATCATCAATTTTAATGTTTTCACGAATTGATATTCTGGAAAAAGTTGCAGCAGTATCTTAAAAAATTTAATATAGTTAAATATAGTTATATGTTAATTCAATTTATAGTTACATTTAATTTAGTTTAATATAGTTTTTTTTTAAACTTACAGGAAATCTAACAAATTTTATTAAAGCTTTAGCAAATTTGCCAAGGAACTGCTATTACAATTTTTCACAGAGAACATCAAAATTGACTGATTATAATTTTTAGTAAACCTTTTATATTCGTGCACTGATATTAGTGGTCTAATTTCCCTAAATTACATTGAGAGAAATGTTTTACTAATTTTTTTCATAAAGTTTATTAAATTTCACTAGATCTGCCTTTTTGATATACTGTAAATAATTATTAACATATTAACCATGAAATATTACTTACTAATCTACTAAAAATTACTTAACAGTATGGTAAAAATTTCAGAAACTTACAGTCTACGACTAAAGTTCTTTCTAGTAAAATTTACTGAACTTTTTCTAAACTTTACTAAAACATTTCCATCAGTGTAATGTAGCTCTTTTTACGAAATTTTAGTGCAATTTCCCTAATTCAACTTTAGATAGCTTAATATCCAAAACCATCGGAATTCGTATAATAGGTGCAGTAGGCATCTCGTAATAACCTAGGAAAAAAAATTGGTATTCCAGTTAAAAGCCTATTCCTCGTAAGGCTATATTAAAAACATTCATCAAACGCGCAGGACGTCGACACGCCCGCACTCGTAGGCAAAAGCTGCGCGTAAAATTTTCCATCCCTCTGGGCTGCGATCCTCGGCGCACAATTTTCCAGCCCCTCCGTGCGCGGTGACGTCCGTCGTCAAGCGGCATCAGCGGTGGCGGCAGCCCGCGGGACGCTCCCCCTTTTCATCGACGCTAACCCGAAGTGAATGGACCACGCGTCGGAGCGGCCGCAAGGGTAAGGTTTTAACTTCGAGGGGGCGGGTGGGCGCCTCGCCCTCGGGCGCTATCTATTTTTCGTCGGCCGCACCACCGCTTGACTCTTCTGGTTAATTGCGCTTTAACCGTGCGCCGCATAAAGGTACACGTATGCCCCGGCCGCAGCTTTCGCCTCCACCCTTATTGCCCCGCTATTGATTCCTTTTGTTGCCACGAGGAAATTTTGCGATTTATATGCTAATTTTTCTCGCCTTTATTAAATCTTCGTCCTCCCGTTTCACTTATTTTGTCGTTGCGAATAGTTCCATTGCCTTCTTAGATAAAACTATTTTGCTTCAGTTAGTTAAAGGACATTGCGGTATTTTAAAATGACAGGCTTTTCGCATTAGCAAAGATCTTGTAAAGGAAGCGTTACGTCCAACTGAGTTTATTGATCCGGGTGTACATTAAATTAAACGACAAAATTTGACGAGTATTATCGCGAAATCCTTACTTAGCTCAATTGATTCCTTAACGGACTCGCGTAATCCGAGCATTTAAAGGTGCGTATAGTTCGAAAAATCACGCGGGAAAAAAGTAAATTATCTCGGATTTTTGTTTGTTCGAGGTGACGGGCAAAAAGCGCAGATCAAAAGCGACTGGGCGATCCAGACGCGGAGGAGGCGGAGAGACGGAGAAAAAGAAGAGGACGAAGCTCGGCGCGTCGGACTCGGTATCGTTGCCCGGCGCGACGCAAGTGTCCGTTAAACTAAGCGGATCCTCGATAATCCGGATTACGTATTTGCTCTGCCATCTCGATCCCGCGCGAGTGCGAGCGCTATATATACGCCGAAGACGTATTTGCTCGCCGGCAAACATCGACTCGCGCAGTTCGACGCGCTGCCGCGACACTGCGAGCTTTCGATTCCGGGACTTAAGATTTATTTATAGCTAGTCTGCGTGCCAATATCCAAGGTTGAGCCAGTACTTGGTACACGGTATACCATAAATTTTTTTTTTTTAATTTAGATATTACTTTCACGAGCCATTCATCCTCTTTGAATATAGATAATGTATATTCATTTACATTAAATACAAAAATAGTTATTGTAAACTCTTAATTTGAAACTCAATAATATAAATAATTCTGACGCCTACTTTGGATTATAAAATTTATTGACTTGAACGGTGAGTAGCATGCAAATAATCACTTTAGGTTTTGGATGATTTATATATATCCTTCAACAGGACAAAAACTATTAATAAAAGACAAAAAATCTAATGTTACAAGTAAAAATGTAAATTTAATTAAATATAACTTTATAAAATATAAAGTACAAAGAAAGATAAAAGCAGATGATTCAAGTGCACAAGTTATAATTTATAAAGATGATGACCTATATAGACTCGCCTGTTTAT
>JAXIUT010000009.1:27835973-27846991 GCA_035586675.1 Eurytoma californica | reverse complement strand
AAAGATAAAAGCAGATGATTCAAGTGCACAAGTTATAATTTATAAAGATGATGACCTATATAGACTCGCCTGTTTATTTTCAGCTTCGTTTATAATTTATACCTTTACAAGTATTTTCAATTTAATCTTTTACTTTTGTATATCGTTACTTGTAACATTAGATCTTTACTAGATTACTTCATCTTTACAATTTTTCAACTTGATGAAGGATGATGTCTTAATAAACCTAAGCAGATTACTTGTCCATCACCGTTAACTTCATGAACTTAAAAATACCCTGTAAAGTGATACAACAAAATTAATTAAGCAATAATTTTTATAAAAAATATCCCAGTCCTTACCACATCCAATTCTCAAGATTTCAAGAACGCCTAGTTTGCCATAACTTTACTGCGCCGGAGCAGTAAAAGTATTGAGTTTAAAAGAAAATTGAGGCTATAAAATTCCATTCCATCCATCGGCGGATGCTGAGTGCACTCTTGGGTTACTCTCCTCGCCGGGCAAAATAGTGCGTAAATTACGGAACGTCGACGATCGTTTAAAGCTCGAAGCGTACAGCACCTAGGCAGGAGCGATCGTTAAGCCACTTACCCGCCGCAGACAGAAAGCGACCCGGGCGCACTGCCCGACCGGCGCGCGAGCTTTAATCTGAAAACTGCACGCGGCTCCGCAGGTATGCGCGCGCGCGCGTATTATGAAAACGCGCAATATTTCGCGGATCGATACAGGCGCGCGCGCTCCGCTCCCGATCTTTAAACGCTGCCATTAGCGATTGCGTGCGCGCCTCGGGAGGTGGGGGTGGCGGGGAAGGGGGTCGCGCAGCCGCCGCGCGATCAAATGAATATGATGAAAGAGTGGCGGCATTAGGAGAACGTGCCGTGCATACTGATTTGCGGCTGATTGATTGGACCCCTTTACTCAGCAGCCAACACAAAGCTGCAGCCGCCACCCTCTCCGGGTCTCTCTCTGTCTCCCTCGCCCTCGGCTTCTCGGTCTCCGTCGCACCCGCGGGCGGAGCGAGGGAATGGGCCAGGCAAACCTCGACGCGATATTATCAAGCGTTCCATTGTTGTCGCCCGCGTGCGCGCGCGCTCTCTTCGCGCCACCGAGGCGACGCTCTCTCGCGCGTGTGTATAGGCGCGCGCGCGTGTACAGCGGCCGCGTTTACGCCCGAGCGCGAGAGAGGGACCGACCGATCGCGAATTTCACAGGTTTCCGCAGCCCGAGATCAAGATATGTTTACATTCACTTTGTACCTTGGTAATGGCGGAATAAGAACAATGCAAAGAGCAAAAAAAAAGAAAAGGCGGCGGGGAGGAGAGGCGCGCTGGCTCGCGAAAAAAAGGCAGATTTTAAGGCGATAGCTCGGCTTCTTTCGCGCGGGGGAGCCTATGAGTTCCTGAAAGCGATATGTACCGAGGGGCTTTCCAGCGGGACTTTGCATTTTCGATTCACGCTTTCGCGCCGCGCCGCGACCCTTTCCTAAACCGCCCTGTTTCTTAAGATACTCTGCGCCTTCTTCTAGTCGAATGTAAACAAAATGTACTGTTGACATTGTTCTTGCTGATTTGTGCGATCAGGCAGTGTTCCAAAAAAAATGAATGAAAAAAATTATTACGGTGGTAAAGGTAATTCTGAAGCAGTATACCTGTATCAGTTTCAGCATTTATATTCTCATCTTATTGATATGCAGATATGCTGTACAGGTCACCTGTCTGTATAGGCTTTTTTACAGAATAGATTTTTTAAAGCAATTTTTAAATATTTTACTAAATTTTCCACTTTTCTACTGTCCATTTTTTTGAACTTTTTTGAAATACCGTCAATGCACAATCCAGATGAACTGCACTGTCATAAGTGCATTTTTATCGTTTACATCCTTAGTTTTATTTTATATAAAAATCAGTTTTTCTATAGTAATGAATATTCCACATTCAGCGATTTTTCATTCATTAAGGAATTCTTCAGTTTGTATCCTTTTTTAAAGATAATTTTAAATAAATAATATTTCAGGTACTGCAAACCACTGTTAAAAATAAACGACTCTATGCACTTTTCTAGTTTTTTGCATTTAAGAGCATTTGAAATAATAATTTTTTTATATTTCAATTTTTAATTTCAAGTTTAAAATACGTAAGTTTATATGAATGTTTCGTTAATTTCATTCTGAAAATTTACATTTATATACCTTTTCGTTCAAATAGTTGATTCGCGCTGTTACATTTTGAGAGCATGAATACTTCACGGAAGTTAGAAATCCTGACAAGTGCACGGTGAGGTGAAATAGAAAATATGCAATTCGTCCTGGTTTTGTACCTACGAGCAACTTCCATTTTTGTTATCTGACAGAATATTTAATTTGCAATGCTGACATAAAAAGTACCTTTTCTGTGATACTTTGATGTACGCGCGTTTGTAAGAGATTATTATCATATGAATTGCAGGTCACAACAAAAACATTTACTGAAACGACAGAATTGAATAACTATTTATACTAAGTTGCAACTAGTGGTAATAGATATTTAAGTCAGACATTCCCTATTCATCTTTATTGCAAAAAAAGTGCCCATTTCGAAGGCACAACAATAATCATTTAAAAGTACATAAAGCATTGCGCAGTTAGCTCCGACTAAGAAGATTTTTTGCTCGAATTTCCAGGCGCGAAGCGGCGGAAAAAGAGCGTGGGCGTCACAGGTTGACGCGTAACCACTTTTGATGCGCCAATGACGCGTGGAGCTGCGCTCAGAGGAGGGGGGCGGGCGAGAATGAGAAAGAGAGGCATCGGTTTGTTCTGCTGTTTGAGGAGCGGCGAGCGAGTCGCTCGTCTGTAACGTAATTGTTTTTGACGCGGTAATTTTACAGTGTCGTGCGTACACCTCCATTCGTCCGTCGCGCGCGCGGCCGAAGTGTCGTGATAACTGCCTCGCTTTTTCTCGCCGCTCGCCGCAGCAGCCCCGTCCGTCTGGGAGTCCGCTCGTTCTCTTTTCCCCCGCGCGTCGCTCGTTTGACAGCTCTCCAATCGGGCGGCGGGACGAACCGTCATCGCGAGAGACTCGAGGAGGAAAAAAAGGGCTGCGGTGCGTATAACCGTCTACTTCGCGGGGGCTGCGCCGATTAGAAAAAACGATCGCACCGCGAGATCCGTGCCACGCGTGCGAGGGCATCCTATAATGCCGAGATCGTCGGATCTTGATTTCGCGAGCGCCGGGACTGAAAAATCCTTGACGTCCTACGCGCGCGTCCCGGATGCCAGGCAAATGTCACCTGCGTGTCTTTGCACACTTGCGATTGCTAATTTACCCGCGGCTCCTCTCGGCTCGTAATTACTCTCGGGGTACACATTTTACTACGTCTGTTTAATTAATTTGTAAAACCCCGGCGTATGTGGACGATTAATTGCTTGTAAACGGGTTTGAAAGATTAATGCTTTCCTCCTTTCGTGTCATTTGTCACTTTCTTTTTTTATTTACACAAATAATACTTACGCACAACATTGTCGGAAAAAAATGTGCTCGCAGTTGTGAGTCGCTCAATTTACAATTATTTAAACGCGCGATAAACGGTACAATGACCCGTTTAATATTCAGTTTACACGTGTTTTTTCAACACTTAATTTTAATTTAACTGTTATTAAAAACAATGTACCTCGCGAATATACATTTGGTCGTCCTATCAACGACAAAATGATAGCTCGTTTACATTCGGGTACCCGAAGAGTTGAAAGATATTTTCTCTACCTTCGTCAGTTCGCGAAATTGCGATCGCAGAAAATTATCAAAAGGCTTCAAAAAGATGCTGAAAATAAATATCTCCAAGGCAATCGCAGTGTTCTCCGAATAAAGACGAGGCTGGAAGGCCGAGTCCGCCAATTTCGCAGCTTAAAATATCCTACAGTGTTTCCTCGGCGGTGATACCGCCGGTGATTTACGGCTGGCGCAGGAGTTATGCTTTTAATTATTAAAGAAACGGATATTGGCGCTCGAGTTTCTAGTCGGAGACGCGCGGCGAACGGGTATACACATGCGCGCGGGTAAGATTAGGCCTCGGAGTCGGAGGAGCGGAGTGGACAGCGAGGCCGAGGGAGCGCAAGAAAAATAAATAACAAAAAGAAAAAAGTAAAGGAGGCCCGAGGAGGAAAGAGTGGCGAGTACTTGTTGCGGGAGAAGCTGCACCGCCCGGAGGAATATCGGCCCTCTCTCCTCTCTCCCTCGCTTCTTCCCACTTAATTCTCCGGGCGTCCTCGTCTACCGTCATGCGTACCTACTCGCAATCTGGACTCGCGCTGCAGAAAGGAAAGAAGAAGTCGGAGCCCGGAGGAGCGGCGGTTAAGCCGAGAGGGAGGGAGAGAGAGAGGGAGTACCGAGACGCTCTCGCACTACCCAACAAAGAGAAAGAAAAACAAGCGGGTGTATATGCGAGAGAGCGGCCCCGTAGGAACGTCGAAACGTCGACGAAGGCAACCAGTTGTTCGTGATGCCCGGGAGCAACCTTGCGGGCGACTTGGCCAAAGTCATTTCGTAGGCTGTAGGGCGCAAACCGAGAGGAAGAGAGAGGAGGCGAGGGTTTCAGGGAGCATCGCATACCGGAGCTTTGCCACTCGATCGGAAATTATTCTTTCTTGATGGCGACTGCGCGCACTTGCTGCTCTTGTTACATAAGTCCGCCCGGGATAATTGACTTTTTTCCCGCTCCTCGGCGACACTATATTATTCTTCTCTCATTTATTTGTCCTTTTGCCATTTTTACTCCGTTTAAACGGTAATTGCGCCGGAGTTTTACGTCGCGGCGTTTAATTTACGGCTTTGCGAACGCTCGAATTACGCAATTAAAACTATATTTGTATTTTAAATAATAGGCGAAATCCTTTTTTTCATTTGAATAATAAAATAATAACTTCAGAGGTAAGGGAATTTAAAATAATTGTGGATAGCCCGATGTGGCTTTGAAGGAGATACAAAGAGCATTAGTCACCGGGGAGTGAGAGAGAAAAGTGGAGAACTCGCGTCAATAGTATGGTTACGTATTTAGATCCGATCTCCGGTGTATACCCAAGCCCGTAAGATCGAAGTTATTTGTGATGCCCACGGAACACGTCTCTGCGCGTATACGCCACTCGGAGGCGAAAGAAACGTTCGAGTGTACATATACGCGCAAGTTCAAATGCGTGAGTCCGGGTAAGCTGGGAGGCACGGGAGATGTGCCGAGCAAAGCGTCGCGGTAGCCGCGTTCCAGGAGATGGGATTGCACGATAGGCCGCGTGTCGAAAATAGAATTATAATCTGATAGGCTCATTGTGCCTCGAGCCACTCCGCGCTCGCTATCTGGCACAACCACCGTCGGAGCTCCAGCTCCTATATACGAGCTCAACCTCTTACCCTTTTTTTTCTTACATTTTCTGCTTCCTCTTATTTTTTCGTCTTTTTACTCCTCTCCGTCGACCCATCCCTTATTTTGCTTCTTTCCCCTCTTTTTTTGCTTCTACTCGGATCGTATATATATTTTTAATAATTTATTTAAAAAATGAATCGTATTTTGTATTTTATTGCTAAGTAAATGTTGCTTTTAAAGTAAAATGATTCTTTTAAAGTTAGATTAAGGGACATAAAAAGAGATGATAATGTATCATAATTTATGAACGGACACCCTCGTAATCGATGGGATTGCGATTGTAAAGAAATTAGAGGGTTACCAACGGCTTCCGACTGCGAGCCCTTCCGGTCGATATTCGTCTTCTGGACCGGACCCTATATATATATCCTCGCTTACATTGCATTAGGGCCGAGTGACCCTTCGCCACGGAAACATTACATTTGTCTATGTCGCGTTAGTTTTCCTCTTGCTCCCAATTCGCTTACGCTCATCATTCACAAAAGATTCTTTGCCTTGAATCTTTTAATTAAAGTATTTGTTCTGCTATAAAAACCATGAAAGATAATTCATTTCTGAAATACATATCGAGTTACTTTTACTATAAATATGAATAAGTATACAATTTATCCGAATTAATTTATTTAATGTTGTTAGGCAAGTAGCCTTGTATTTGTTTTTTTCATTAAATAGTATATATTTATTCTATTGTATTTATAGAAGGAAATTTTGTAGCCAAAATTACTATAAAAATCACTATAAATTTTTTTCTATACATTCCTGTAGTAAATTGTAATATGAATTATTGCATTAAACTAAACAGATACATAATTAATAGATAATAATGATTAGGTAACAGAGAGTAATTTAAATAAAAATTATTCGTTTTTCTGTATTACATTCAGGCTAATTTTTTTAAATGAGGCTAAGACGTCTAATGTGAAATTTTATTTATTCGCATATACATATTCACTAATAACATATTATTCAATTAATATATAAGTCGATATCGAATCAATTATTTACTCATCTAATTAATATATGCATAGGTAAATGCAAATTCATGCAAGCCACGAATCTCTCGTGTTTGGCAATAATCGATTGTAGCTATACACTTACGTAGCAGTCAATGCTCATACAGAGTAATACAAATTTTCACAGCGTCAGCTACGCGTCCGAGAGATCGATCAATAAAAAAAAGTAGGTACTTTCCCGACCGTTTTTATTTTTTATTCACGCTCAAAGCGATAACGCAAATTTTCGTGAGATAATCAACAATGGAACAGTATGTGCACACAGGAAAGTGCAGCGTTTTCACAGCAGCCGGAACCGAGGGCGGGCCCGTACCTTTTGCGACGGCGGCAGCAGTCGCGCTGATGAGTAAATCTAGTTTCGCGCAGAAGCGCCGGATTTTTGGCGAACGCAGCTGCAGCCTGCTCTCTCTCTCTCTCTCTCCTCCCCTCGTTTTCTCTCTCCCTCTCTTGTCGAGTGAAAATACGCGTGCGCCCGGGCGAAACGCCGGTGAGCGCGAGCGTGCAAACAGCTTCGGGCAATCAGCGTAGCGTCGAGTGCGCAGCCCCGCGCGTGCGCCCCCGCGTAGATTCGCGAATCGACGTTTCGCGCTCGCACACGGTTGCAGGTAATCACCGGGGCCGCGCCAAGAGCACGCGAATCGTTTTATTTGAATATCACTGGGCGAGTGCCGGACGCTTAATTTCGTCCCTTTCCACTAGCAGAGACCCGCAAATATTTGCTTATCAAAAATGTCGACCCCCCTCTCCTGCAACAGTGTGATCATTGCAGCTGCTGTTATTCATATACACGTATTGGTAAAGTAACGCGTTTGCTCTTTTTTAAATCACTGCGCAGAGGGTCACTTAAATTTAAGCTTTGCAGAAAAATAAATCTTAAGAATGAAAAAATGTTGTACAATACGATGCGAATGTATCATCCACCGTGACAATGTTTCAAATTATTTCGCATTTTAGAAATCTTAATAGTCAATTCATAAAATTACGTAATTTATTAGGAATAATTGTAATTTATTTTGTGCATTTCTCTTTTGTACATTTAATAATTAGATGAGCATAAAAAAAGAAAACTAAAAATACATACTGGACATCGAACTCAACGAAATATGCAAATTGATCATATTACGATTAAAATTCTACAATTTAAAATATAAAACTATTTATTACTCAGTACAAGCTTTATTAAAGTTTTAAATTGACGTCTCTCTCTTTTTCCGATTTTAGGGTACAGCATCGCGCAGTATATCTTCATAGCATACAGAGGGCTCGTATAAGCAATTGTATAGCGGACGGATGGGCGCGTAGCAGCGCGGGCTGCTTTCCCGACGGACGCAGTACGTTCCGATTGATCAACACTGTCGCTGAATTAGACTCGGGCGAGATGGGCATATTGATTGGCAATCAGTGCGGCCCGGCCACTGGACGATGGAAACGGTTCGCCACCGCAAACACCGTCACGTTGGCGCAGTTACGGCAGCGCTCGCGAAATATAAACAGGACGACACACCTCCGCGCACCGTCCGTCACTCTTGACGCCGTCCCGCGAAAAGCAGCTCGCACTGCGTATACCCAATCGACTTTTGAAATACTTTTAATACGAAACTGCGCACTGTGAGAAATGGACGAACTCCGCCGCGTTTGCGGGGCTTTCACTCGAGAAAAAAAAGCGAAAGCACTTTCGGAGAAAAAGAAAAGCGCGCGCAAGTACATCCTTATTCGTTGTCTAACAGCACGCGGAGACAGGTGTCGATTGAATATTTATAAAGGCGTAAAGCCCGAGCCGGCGGCAGTAAAAAGTATGGCCGAGTGATCAGGCGCGATTCCCAGCGGAGCAGGCGCCTCGGCCGAATTCATCTGAAAGTCAAAGTCGCGATGCTCGCCGAGAGTTGCGAGGTATTTAGGGTGGAAAAGAGGAGCGCTCTAATGGGCCGGCAGCATCCCCCCGGCCCTCCTTATAGGCCTGCGCCTCAGCTCGCTTCCGCATTGGGGCCCAGGTGGCGGAACCTCGCGAAAGCTCGGCAAGTTCGGCTCCCAAGCAACGTGTCGGCCGCTCTATTTGTCGCTCGTAAAGTTCTTTCCTTTTTCGACGTGCTCGAGGGATCGCCCCGTTTGCAAATGCCATTCTCCGTTACGCTCGCGGACCCCGAGGTATTCGGCGGGCGGAGGAGCGGACGCGCGGCGGCCCTGTAAAACGCCTCTCGATTTTCCGCTGCGTGGACACGGGGGATCCGCCGGCGATTTTCCGGCCAGCCGATGCCTGACCGATGCCTCCGCGCTGCTTCCTTAATCGGCGGCCCCGCGTCATTTCGCGCGGATTCCCATGGCGCGCGCGGGGGACCCTGCGAGTGCTCCCGTCACCCCTCGATGCGCTCGAGTAGGCGCCGCGAAGCCTTCCGACTCCGGCCACTTTGGGGGATGTGTTATGCAGCGCCGATGAAAAGAAAAAGTATAGGAGGATGCCGATGGGCCGAGGTTCTTTTATCGACGCGCGCCACGCTCCAGCGAGGAATGATAGAACGAGAGCGTAAAGCAGCGGCTGGATCTTGAGAATCGACTGCGAGGAACAACGAGGACTTGGGAACATTTTGCCCTCGATTCTCCCGCGAATAGCTAAACTATGACTGTAAATCCGTACCTGTGGAGGGCAATTATTTTCTAAAGATTTACCTTCATCGCTTACTTCGGCACCGATTCTTAGTAATGCATTTCAGAGAATGCAGTTAAATCTTTAGATTCTTATAATATAATAAAAATAAAATAAAGGTATATTATGTACGAAGGGAATAAAGTCGAAGAGTAAACTGATCAGCAAAAATAATAAACTTTATTCCTTTGTTATATACAGTGTTTTGTTTTGGACTCAACTGTAATCAGCTACTTTGTTTACTCGGAAAACTATACTACATTAAAAAGATGTTATTATAATTAAAAGTTATGGACTATTTAATTTAAAATAAATTGTATTACATAATTTATACTGTATTTTCTTTGATCTTGGTATCAATGCTTGCCTCCAGATACAATTTTTGTACCGAAGTTTGGTATTGGTACCTTAATTTTATTAAATTTTTTATACAAGTTTATCATCAAAATTAAAATTTGCAGTAATATTCAGTCAAGTATTACAAGAACTTAATCTTACTTTTATCCCGCTTATTGGTTCAATAAAAACTGATTACAAGTGAGTCGGGAACAAAAGAAATTATCGAAAATTAAATATATTATCAAATAAGATTTTTTATGCATCTTCAATTTTTTAATAAAACGCCTATTTCTAAAAAAAATGAAATATTTTTTCACGAGTAATTCGTGCGTTCTATCGAGAAAGAAAAATCGTCGTAATTTCCTAAAACGTTAAAAAAAATCATCTCCATAATCATAAATAAGTAAGCAGAGGTTAATGGGATTAGGCGATTGGGGCAGGCTCTTGTCGGTACGTAAGTCGTGCGTAAGTGGCTTCCTTTTTCCGTAAAGGGCGCGCTCCTCGCCGTGACCGGGGCTAGCTCTCGTGGCGCAGATAAGCCGCTCGAGACGATCCCCCGTGCGAGCGAGAGCCGCGATCGCCGATAGTGCCAGACGGAGGACGGCTCCATCGAAGCCCGGCGAAAGTCACTCGATCTGCCGCAAATTCGGCGGGCGCGCCTCCCCCCGGCCCTCGCCGTCGGCCGGAACGAGAGGCAAGAAAGACTCGAGGACACGCGTAACGGCGCCGCAGAAAACGAAGCCACACTGTCCCGGGCTTCGTCGCGGCTCTCTGCGGTCGGACTGCCGCGGCTGCGGGCGAGCTGCCGGCTCTCCTTTATGGCCCGTTAAATGAACTCGCCGCTCTTTTATCGCCCGGGAGGGTCATCAGGGCAAATCTCACCCGGACTCAATTTACGAGCGACCCATGCGATATTCGCGCGAGCTGCTACCGACGCTAACGCCGCTGTTGAGGATGCCGGGCCGGAACGTCATTTTCGGATGGATAAACTTATTTGCACGGTAAGTATGGCTACTGATTTTATTGATTGTTTGCCTTTTAACGTTTAAACCCAAGTGAAATTAGAAGAATTGACTGAAAAGTTAAACTTCTTTTTTACATGCTTTCTAAAACTTTCTGATAAAAAGGACATAAAAGAATTTATGAAAATATGTAAACTGAATAATAATTTTCTTCGGTTAAAATCATTTAAACTTATTCATCGTAAATTATATATGTAAGGCTTGAAAATACATCCTTCGTTTGAAGAAATTTAGTTGTTGGATGAATATACTTTAAATTTAGTGCGCATGGAATAGACATTTTTCGAAACAATAAATCAGTGAAGCTTTTCACGCGATGCAGCTACTAATATATTAGACACGAGAAAAATAATATTTTAAATATTTTAGTCAAGATTTACATACACAAATCATTTACGACACTATTATAAGTAAATGTAATGAGAAATACAATATTCACGTGAATGTCGTAAACGTATAATTATTTATAAGGAATAACATTATTGAGCTAGAAAATTTCACCTTTAAAGCAGAACAGACTAGTAAAAGTCAAAAATAAAAACTTTATCTTATCTGCCAACCACTGATTTAAAATTATGAAATTTTATGTACTTTTCAACTACACGTCTTACACTT
>JAXIUT010000009.1:27775271-27818470 GCA_035586675.1 Eurytoma californica | reverse complement strand
CTTTTGGGTAAAATACTATTTTATAATCACAAAGCGATGAAAACTAACATCGCTTCACCTGACGCGAGCGCCCTCCTACCGTGGCGGCAATTTAGTTAAACTTTTGCTACGACATCCCCTTAACGACAACTCATATTAAATTAAAGCGCGATCAGGCCTTGATGCATTGCGTAATATTAGCTAGGCGTTGAAGAAAGCTTCACCATTTACGAGATTACAATTGTTTATAAAAAAGTCATGTAATCGTTGATTTATTGAAGTCTTATAATCATTGCAATAAAATGTCGTTATAGTTGATGAAAAAATAACTGCAGAATTCAAAATTAATTTGAAAAAAGCAGAATTTATTGGGATCGTGAATACCGAAGTCAATATGCAAACATCGTAATATATGAAGTGCGATTTAATAGACTGATTCGTCTTCGCGACGCAATAAAACGTTTACAGGCAATATTTGTTCGGCGGGATCATGAATTCCAGTACAGTATTGCTCTCCGCGCATACGGTCAGATTGAAGAAGAAAAAAATCCGCGCTGGGGCTGTGCAGGTCGCAAGGAGAAAGAGCCAAGGAGTAGCACGGCGCAAAAAAAAGTCCGAGGGTCGGGCTCAGGTCTCCGGGAGCTCGTGCCGACTTGTTTTTCTCTCTTTCCCTCCATCCCTTTCTCCGTGGCAAGGAGCAGCAAAAAAGGGGCGGCATGCACGAGTGACGCTCTCGATGGAAAAATTAATAGAATCATTTCAGCGAGCTGCTCGCTCGCCCGGAGAGAAAGAGAGAGAGAGAGAAAGACAGTGAGCCTCCCTTTTACTATTGTGGATTGCCCTGAGGTCACATCGCGGGGGTGGAAATGGAAAAAAAATACCACGCCGAAGCTGCTGCCACTGGCGCTTTTTCTTCTCTTCAGCCCACGCAGAAAGATTCGATGAGTGGCTTCGCAAAGCGTGAACGATAAGGTTTGTTATGCATGCTACGATTTTTAAATAATGAGTTTATTGCTTGGTCGGTATAAACCGATAAACAGTCGTTGCAAACAACTAGTTACACTTCTTAAGTGATCAAATCAATGGTTTCGTTTATTTTTTAATATTACGCAGTACTAGACTAAATCATTTGTGCGGTCATTACCTTCTTACCCATTTCTTTCAATAACATACGTTTAATTTATATCATCGCAGAAATCAAAAAGTTTTTCCTAAATATTCCAGAATTAGTATAGTTCTGATTATTGTCATGTACTTGAGATTAGAATCATTACATTAAACAATACAGAATACACCGAAAGTACAGTGCAGTTGATGCATTTACGAATATAAGAGACTTTTCTCTTATATGTTTCTGTCTTTCTGACAGAAACAAACTATCCTGATTACACCAGAATGAACTAATCAAATCAAGAATAGCTGACTGCACATTTAGACTCATCATATTTCTTTAACAGTGGATTCTACAGGGGAAAAACATGAAACATTCCTAGAATTCCACAGGCAGCCTACCTAATATAGTTCACACATCCAGAGTTGATTTTTAGAGTTATTCCTGGAAAAAGGATCGTTGCAAGTGACGTAGCGAGCCGATGAAGAAATATGCCTTGCCAAACGAAATAAGCGGCAATTTGGCGCGCGCGCAGTTTAGCAGCCCGTAGCCGAGCGCATCGCAGCCAAAGCGGCGGCGGCGCATAGTAGCGGCGGTGATCATTCCTCAACAAAGACACAGTGATTGTCCATTATCTCCGGCGCTCGGCAATGGGTTTAAATATTCAAATGTCCGGCATTTAAAAGCTCGGGGCTCGCGCCGTCTCTACGATGATGATGAATCGTAAAGAAGCAGCGGCCGCGAGAGGGCCGATGGAGATAGCTGCGTCGGCGACGAGACGAAAAAGCGACCAGCAGGAGATTTGTGGCCGAGAGGCGCGCGCGCGCTCGGTCGGGAGTACACGCGGAGAGAGAGGGAGAGGATGCGTAGGTAGCTCGGGCCGTGGCAGGCCGTAAAACTACGCTGAAACGAGAATGACGATGCCTCTCGCGGTTTGCAACTTCTATTTCGAGAGGCATGACCCCGGAAACGAGTGGAGCGACGTATAATACGCGGCGCGCCGCGTGAAAGCCGGCGACGCGTTTTTTTTTTTTTTTTCGTCCGCGCCTCGGCTCTTTGCACGTTATTTCCACCGGCCGTTTCGCTTCAACTCGTCTCTGTTAAGACGTTATACCGGGAATAGGCGGCGTGTCACGCGAGCAAGGCTATTATTTCACCGGGCGCCGCGCGGCGCGCAATCTCCGCGCACCTCTATACCTGCCCGCGGAGTTGCCTTTTAGCGTAAAATCCTAATGACTCGCGGCGACCCAAGCTCAATGGACTACTTTCTTCTAGGAATGCACACATCGCGCGCTTTGCTCGCTTTTCACCTTTTCAGGCGAACTTTACTCGCGTGCGCCCGGGCGATTATCTCCCCGCGCGGGCACTGCGCAAACTTTCCTCCCGATGGCGTTGATTTGACTGCGAGGTGAAAAATTCAATCGTCGCTCCCGCGGAGAGAGGACGGAAAAAGTCAATATAAGGGAGTTTTAAACAAACCGCCTATGAATCTAAGGGGTTTGGTCCTGGTGGCGCGGGCGCAGCTATTGCTTCGGGTATCCCCGGCCATTAATCTCCGAATTCATTACTAGTCGATCGATGCCACGCAACGGCACGGCTACGACCCTCTTTTTCATGATTTCGACCCTAGATCGAGAACCTTAAAGTAGCGTTTTTCTATCTCGATTTCCCCTTTTTTTCGGCCTCTCTCTCGCGCGCGCTCCGTCCCTTGGCTTTGGCCCCCCAACAACAGGCGCTGCGTATACCGCACGCGAGGCTCACTTTTTTCCGTCTCTCTTTCTCTCTCTCTCTCACCCCCAAGAGCATTTTAAACGGCAGGCAGGCGCGACGAGGAGTTCGCGCGTGCCGGGGAGAAAGAGAATTTTTCTTTTCTCTTTAGCCGGGGGGGAGTGGTCCTACGTGTCGGCCGGCTCGACGTCATGGGGATGTTTTCTTCTCGCTCGGCTTCCTGCATACCACCAAACTGCCGCACGCAGGCCTTACGCTCGCGAAGGCGAGAAGCCGCGCGATGAGCCACCCCCGCAGCCGATCGCGTCAATAACCGGCGGATGCCTCCTTATTACGGCTCATTAGAGCGGCTCGTTTCGTTCGACCGTCCGGGTGATTTATCGCGAGGTAGTCCGCCAACTTTAATGACGCGCCGCAGTCGTTCTCCTTTTCACTCGGAGCGCGAGGCGGTCCTTGTTCCGGTAATTTTCGCGCAATTTATATCGGCGGCGCCGAGGGGCCCCGCGCGCGGGTAATCCCGAGCGCCCTCCGCGTCTTTATTGTCTGGCAAACTTTTTCCATCGCGCGTTCATTCATTTGTCTGGAGCGCCTCGTTCCTTTCTTGGCCTCGTCCTACCGCTCCTTCGTAGCTTCTTTGGCAGACGCGCGCGCGCGTGTCGTGCCTCGGACGTGACTCCAGATATCTCTCCGACACCGCTTTGTCTACCTACGATCTGGCAAGTCAACTTGGGTCTTGTAGATTGTTATTAAGAAACTAATTAGAATTTCATCCGTAAGGTCGTTTTTTAAACCGAGTGTAAACTTGTATCGGCAAAAATTAATTTACAAGTAAGAATAAACATTTTAAGTATTTGCATGTGTAGGGTAGGAACATATGCGGTCATAAACGTACTCTCTTTCCATAATATGCTTTTTCTTACAAAATGTCTAGTAACTTATTCAAGACTTAAAATGTAATCTAGAAAGGGAGAAACTAGCTAAAAGTTCGATTAGAAGTCCAGCATATAGATCTACTCTTTTTACTAGATTTAATCAGTAAAAGAAAAATTTGACATACAATCTATAGCAAATATCAATTCAAACTTTTTGCTAGGTACTTTTCTAGACTTTAATGAACTTTTATAAAGTCTGGCATAAAGTGCAGCATAGTCCCCTCAGCCAGACTAATTTTTTACACAGATAACATTTTATTATAATACTTATAAACTAAAAATGATTGCATTAAGTTGATAGACTGGATTAACTAAATAAATTAAAGATTACAGTTCTATTCTTGTACTGAACGAAAATAAAAGTAGTAAAGGTATACAGCAAAAAATGAAACGAAAAGAGCTAAAGAAGATATAAGTTTCCAGTAGTGGATAGCATTACCAAATGCAGTCGACTTATGAAGATGGACAGGTTTTGACCGACACTGTCTATGAGTATAATTGCCTAGCGCTCATACGTATACCTGTCCGATTCTTTCGAGCGGACGTTTGCGTCAGGAATGTGCGTAGTTTGACTCCTTCGGATTAGCGATTGTGCCGGGGCACGCCAGCGCGCTCGCTCGGTGAGCAGCCATCGCGCGCGCCCACCGTCTATATGATACATGCGAGGGTCGTTATGTTTTATGGCTAATTGTTTTATTATCTTTGACATATTTCCAGTTTATGGCCGCGCGGCCCGCCGTTTTGTTTCATGGCTGTCTATTGTGTGTGATGAACGCCGCTTTATGTGCCACCCCGCGCGGTCCACCTCGCTCTCTCCCTCCCTCTATACACTTTTTCATCCGCGCGTCGTCTCTCTCCTTCTTTCGCGCGCGCCAGCGGCCGTTGCACTGACCGTTGAATTATAGAGAAAATAAGATACGAGCTTGATGAGATATTTTTGCGCCTTTAATGCCGAGGATTATTGCCTTGGCAGTGACAAAAAGTGGATCAAAGGCAGCCTTCCTGACTTTTACAACCGCTGCGCAAGATTTAAAACTTTTCAATTTTTTTCTTTTTTTGCAACCGACTTTTTTTGCTTCATTAGCATACAAAGAAATGCTATGGCCGCGCTTTTTCTATAGTTCGTTTTCATCTCCGTTTATTGGTTCTTAATAAGCTTTAGGTGTAAGTGATATTATTTTACGATTAATTCTACTACGTATAGATTGTATCAGTTTTTTGCAATTTGTAATTTGAAAACTATAGAACTGTAATTTACTGCGGTAGTTAATAAACGTACTTAAAAGCTTATGTGTACACTAAACGTGTTATTTTATGGGATAATTTATCAATTAAATTATTAAAATGCGCTAAATGTATACTAAAATATGATCTGACGTTATAAACTAGATTGAAACTAACTGACCCAAATGTTTTATTAATATTCGATATCAAAGTTATCAACAAGATTAAACATTTGATTTTTAACAATAAATTCTTCAGTATAAAAGCTATCAAAATCCGTTAATGTTAATAAAAAAATGAATAATACGTTATAAACAAATGCCTTTCTCTATCTCTCTGTCATTCATTCGCTTAACTTGTATGAACAAAAATAAGATATTTATCATCTATCGCATGGAATAAATTATTGCTTTATAAGCTTCCTATAATTACATTAATATTTCATTTTTAAATCCTCGTCACAGGATAATTTTTACGATATGCAAATTCGATACATTAAAATACTTAAAAATGAAGACTACTGTAATGAAATTAATCAATCAACGAATTCCTCAAGAAAAGACAAATTGGCGTAAAAAGGTCGATCACTAGCGTAAGCCGCATCTCAGCGAAGAAAAGAAATGGAAAAAGATGGAAAAGGGTGTCCACGGAGGAAGAGAATACCCCGGTGCGAAACGTCAAGCGCCTCGCCCCGACGCATTCCAAGGCGAGGGACATCTATCAGTCCGTCTTTCGCAATTGAGCGGCTCCGGACGTCCGTGTATGTATATCCGAGTGCACTCGGGCCCTTCTGACCGCCGTCGACGACACGAACGCGACAAGGCAGTCGGGGAGCGACGGAGGCCCGGGCGACAAGTAGCTTTCGTCGAATAAAAAAAGGCCAGCAGCGGACGCAGGGGAGAGAGACTCGGGGAAATTCTTTTAGGTATAGGTATGCCAATATATCGGCTGTTACATCGACACCCCAGTCGCCGGCCACCCCCTCCGGATACGTGACGCCTCGCGAGAACGCAACGCGAGCTCGGCAAGAAAAACTGTATAGGTATATTGGAACTGGGACGAAGATTATATTGCGCCCTCGGCAACGGCCTCCCGGTGTATCGGCAACGAGGAGCTTTTGATAAATCGAATTTCCGACCGGGAAGTATTGCACTTCGGTCACGAGCGGGGAGTATCGCTAACTTCGATAATTGATATGTTGCGCGGTTATTTATCGCCGCGGTAGTTTATAGCCACCATTGATCAGGAATTAGAGTTTGCTTCACGCGCCGAGTAAACTAATACTCATTGCTGCCACCCGACAAACCTGCATCCGCGTAAAAAAAATTAGCTGTGGATAAAGTTTACAGAAAGTTCATTAAGTTTCTCTTCTTTTTTTCAAAAGTTTCACTTTGCCCAATGAGATTTACTCCCATTTTTATATTTGATTTCAATTAGAAAAATTATTTAATACTTTATGTGGGAGATACTAAGAAATTTTTGTTATAAGAAAATTAAAAATTGAACTTTTAAAAAAGTGAAAAATAATTCAAATTAGTTTAGCTAAATTTTATTCAAATATAAAGCTGGAAATAATTAGTTCAAAAGTTTTAAACTTTAAAATAAAGACTTTGAAATACACTTTTAACTTCATGTAATTTACATACACGATATAGCCAAAGTATTTTCCTATATGAGAGGCAACTTAGCAAGACTTTATAAAAAAGTTAACAAAATTATAAAATATGTTAACTAAAGCTTCAGATATCCTAGTACCTATTTAAAATGTTTTTCTGTATTCTGCTAAATTTGATTAATACCTACAACATCAAAATGTGAGGTAGAAATTTAATTGGCCAAAGTTTTCAAAACTGTACCGAAACTGAATGAATTTTCTTTAAAGAAAAATTTTTTTTACTCATCTTTTGTCTAATTATACAAGACATATTCAATTTATTTACTTTTTTACTTAATTATTTCACATTAACATGTTCTTACTATTTTTAACCCAAGAGCGTTTGTTCAATGTTGCGCATTTCACTTGAAAACGTAAAATTTCGGAGGAGCGGGTAAGAAAGGCAGGCGGAATAAGGAGCAAAAAGATTCGCCGCGTAAAAAAAGGAGGCTCGGCTCTTTGTTGAACGGAAAATTCCTCGTCGGAGAGAAAGAGAGGCGGACCGTGCTCGCACGGGGGTATGACCCAAGGAGCGCGCGCGCGGCGTCGAGGTTGCGCGCATCTCCTCCTCGCTCTTGACACCCGAGAAGTATAAATCAATGTCTGTTCGCGGTGCACCGCGCATATCGTATCGTAACGCGTCCTCGGAAGACCTCGATATATCCAGTGGTGGCGCGCGCCCGCGAGCTCCGTAGCGTAGGGTCATCCGCGGGCATACATCATTTCCGGCCCGCCAGCTTCGCTTCGCCTCTTTTCGCGCGCTCTTTATTCGAGCCGCCGCCGCCAACGCTGCTCTGTTTCGTCGATCCCTTTCCGTGTCTCGCATGAATTCTTCTCGTAAATCTGCGTGCGGCGGAAGTCTCCTCTCTTTCTCTCTCCTTTCTTGCAGACAAATAGCTCGGGCGCCCGCGATGCTTATACGCGTATAGATATCCCTATCGTAATTTATGCGCCACGGAAAGTCCCTCGAATTTTCGTGGAAAATTATCATATGCTCAATGACATTAAATCGACAACCTTACTGCTGCATTCGAGTATGTGATCGCTATTCTTTTAGTACGCTGAGAAATATAAATAGGAAAATTTACTAGAAATTATTTGAGATGGAGAGCATACTGGAAACTTGAGAAAAAGTACCGCAATCCAATTTTTATAATATAAGATATTGATGATAATATTTACTTTTAATTTTTTCAAATTTAAGGTAATTTTTATCATGTTTCAAAATTGTTCTCTATACTTCCAAAAATTTATAATAAATTTTCACATATTATTTTTTGCAGCATTTAGTGCAAAATCTTCTTTCAAAATAACGTTGTTAATTATCATTAAAAATAAATCTCGCAAAAATATAATATTACAAATTAGACACCGGCATTCGTTATAATAGAATAATAACGGTTTGAAGGAATGTTCGAAAGGGCGAGATTTGAGGAGTAGGATATACAGGAATCTGTCGGCTACGCACGCGGCATATAAAGCATAACATTTAGTTTAGTCGTTCGTTATGGATATTGCGCGTAGATTAAGGGTCATTAGAGGGAGTCCTTCTCGCTCCTTTCGGCGTTGTCCCTGCGGTTTTGTCGGCGCGTCGAGCCGAGGCTGCAGCGGTCGTGTGGGCTGTTTTACTTTCGATGTTTTTGAGCCCCGCGGTCCCAAGTATAGAAGAAGCGCAACGTGTTATTATGCGTCTGGCGCGGGGCCGCGGTGAAAGGAGGAAGGCGAGGAGGAGGCAGAGGACGAGGAGGAGGAGGAGGCCGAGCCGAACAAGACGGAAATCGTACGGGGCGCGCGCGCAAGGTTCTTTCCCTCCTCCTCGTCGCGTTCCTTTTTCGCCGAGAGGAGCGAAATTAATTTCGAGCCAGACGCCGGAACGACAACGACGGGGCCCAGGGCTCGCTTGTCGTCCCGCCGAGATGGCGCATAATTCAAAGTACAAATTGACGGAGCCCGCGACGGCGAGGAGAGGCGAGAACCCGGAGCGCGAGCCTCGCGCCGGCAAAAAGTGACAAGACTGAGGAATCGCGCGTCCCGGCTTTTCTGCGACGATTACGACCCGCCGTACCGCAGGCGCTTTAAAAACTTCGAGCTGGCGCTTTGGGCAAAACCTTCATTATGTGCGGATGGAGCGCCGTGTATATAGCTGACCCGCGGGTATACGGCCAGCCCAGGCTTATCGCTCGGAGCTCAGGATCCGGCAGCACCGACCGGCCGATCGAGTTTCGCGGGGGGCTTCCGCAACGCGACGACTACTCGGGGGACAACGATAACAAAAAAGTTACTCGCCGTATACGCGACTCCTTCATCGGCGTTACTCTCGATTTATTCACGAAGGGAATTTTTATCGATCGTACAAGTATTACACTAAAATATTTATCACGGCAGAGTAGTCATCAATATTGTAGAAGGATTATTAATCTTAACGAAACCTGCACTAACCGATGCCAATCGTGAAAACCATTTTTGCATTTTGACCTTCCTAGCAAATCTTGTAAAACAATATTGTCATAATATTGGGCGAAGATTGAATGATGTATGGGAAGCTGCAGCAGCGGACAGGACTCTTCAAGGCCGTAGGCTCACCATACCTGCGGGTTAGCTACTCGCGCTATATTATTCAATAGCTGGCTAAGAGGGAATCTTCCGAGAAGCCGCTGCGCCTTCAAATAATGGATCGGCCAATTGGGATATAACGTGTCTTAAATTGTCTAATGAGTGACCGAAGGCGTGTACACCTTCGTACCGGTCAAGGCTGGCCCGTTTTTACATGGAAGCCTAGGGAAAGACCTTCCCTCGAGTTAGATATGCCCTTTCGCCTTTCTCCAAGGTTAAACGAATATTTATAATTGCTCGCTGGTGTATCTATTACCAACTCTTTTGGAGATTATTTGCCTATTTTTCCCCAATATCTGCGTGATGAAGCGTGGGATGAGTTAGTCGGGCGGTACTCCCACGGGCCAATTTTTAAAATGCGGAATGCGTCTAAAAAATCGTAATGCGTGGGAAGGTCTTCGTATGTACTCAAAAATAGTACCGCGTTTTAAATTGCACAATTTTTTTTTATTTCATATTTATTTTGAGTGCATTTGTTACAGATTTATGAAAAGGAGAATATTTTTAAAAAGTAGTTTAAACAAAGTTAATATTTAAACAATATTTTATAATTTAATAATCTACATTCAAAATTGATTAAAACTATACTAACACAGAGGAAACAAAATAATGTTTTTTGTAACCACAGCGATATCATAAATCAAAGTTCAGTGAACGATATAATACCACAAAATCCCTTCAAAGGTGGGCATTCGTCACGACTACACAAGCAAAGAGAAAGGATTTTTTTACAATCCGTATACGCGATTACTCTTTAAAAAATAGAAAAAAAAGGAGCCGGCTGCTTCATTTCGCCTAATACGCGCTACGGGAAAGCAGGCAGGCCTATGCCGAAGCACGTACGTTTACCCCAGGGTAACCTCGGGGGTTGGAGGAAGGCGGGAAACGGGAGGGGGGGGAGCAGACACGGAGTCAGTCAAGGGAAGAGGAAAAAAGGGGGAAAGCTCGCGCGCGGAGGCAGAGAAAGAATCGAGGCCGATCGATTTTTAAAGCAACCGCAATATTTGACAGCTACAAGCTCGGCCGTGGTTTCGGCGCCACCTGTTTCCATCGGACGCGTATGTGCAGCACACCCACACTGGCCTCCAGCCGGCGAGTCAAAATGCTTCTCTCTCTATCTCTCTCTTTTTATCCGTCTCTCTCTCTCTCTCTCGCTTTCATTTGCGCCGGGAGAGACGTACACGGTGCGCTGCGCGGGGTTGGGTAAGGCAGCCCGGCGTTCTCGGGCGTGTTTCCGTAAACGCGGCGAGCGAGAGAGACGGCAGTCGTACGCGCCATGCCGGCAGACACGTCGCCAATAAGCGAACATCGCTCCGCTATACCCTTTGGCTTTCCCTCGCGCGGCGCGCGTGCGTATACATACGCCGCGCGCGTGTATAATGCATACACGTCGGAGCCCCCGCAGCCGCGCGACACGCCGCAACGATCCGCGCGACGACGACGACACCCGGGGCCGATACTCCCCCGCGTGCGTTTTTTACCGCGAGAAGGGGAGAGAGAGCCTGCATGACAGCGTCAAATCTTGACGCGATATCGAAAAGCCGAGGATGTTTGCCGACATTGAGGGGGGGGGGGTCGATTTTTCCGCAGGCTCGTCCTCCACCCAAACTAATTGCCATAAAAGTTTTATCGGTACGCAGAATCTTGATCTGAAGCTCGTTTGTCATATTTTGATGAGAATTTCTTTTCGATCAAGGCGCGCTGGCTTGGGCTTTTTATCAAACGTCGCGATAAAGTTTAGTTTATTATGATAGTTACAAGGGCCTACAAATTATTATTTATATAATCTTAGGTTATATATAAAATAAGAAAGTTTGTGCAATAATCTTTCATAAATAATATTAAGATTATTATAGTATGTAAGAAATTGAAATGTAATTTTAGAAGTTTTATAAATAAATTCTTATAAGAATGACCCTAAAATACATTTCTTGCATTTATTGTATCTTACTTAAATTTAGCATTCGCAAGAATTTGGAGGGAACTAGCTTGGAACTCCTAATGGAATGTAACCCAAAATCAGTTGAAATTTCGTAAATGATACGTTACTGCTATTGGACGGTGGTATTTTCTCGTATCTATTCCAGGTATGCAGTGATTACACACATGGGAACTTCAGTTTTTACTCATCCTGTAAACGTAATCCTTAATTTTGAGTGTACAAATTAAATGTTTTATACATTTACTTTACGTCAATAAGAACCATCACATAACACTTTAAAATTTTAAACAAAATAGTGCATTATTATCCATAACGCACGTTTTGCATTTAAAAAAGAAAATACGTAATAACAGTTTGAAAATGTTAATGCATTATGTGCATATTCGATCGACCACGCTTCGGTGGCCGTGACGCGTTAATTTTGTTTTTGACGGAAGGTGACTGCACTCGCACGGCGTCAACTTTTTTCCCTCTCCCCCCTCCCACCTGCTCTTCGGCGCGGCCTGCAGATGATTCTAGGAAGTGCGCGAGATAAGAGCGTCGATAATAAGGTGTAAGTGGGACAGGTAAGCCGGCCGATAAAGAGTGGCAAGATGCCAGGGAGCCGCGGAAAGTTATGCGCGGACACGCACACGGCTAATTCGAGCTTTCTGCCAGCGCTAAATTGTTACACGGCAGTGCGACCACTCGACATCTTCCCGCGACGTCGTCGGGCTACTGCGAATCCCGTAAGTGACGTTTCAATGCACCCGCGCCAGTGCAATAAAATTTCCACTGCAGTTTCATCGGAAAGTGGATTCAATCGATAATTGACTCATCATCATTGTTGTTTTTATATTTTTCTTTTGTATAATAGACTTCAGTCCGTAACACAAATAAATAAATATTTATTTATTTACGCAATTTATATAGACTTGAGCCCTTTTTACGAAAGAAAAATCTAAAACTAATAATATAGAATTAAATCATTAATCCTCATTATTAATCTTATCTATGTATTAATAAATCAAAAATAAAACTTTTGTTCCAAAAATCTGCGTCATTCATTGGTAGTTTTGCTTTTAATTTGCGCGCGTTTAATTAAAAATTCCGTTGAAAATAAAACTTTGACAAATTATTGACGATAAAAACGTACTCTTTGTGATATCCTCGCGACCCGCGCAGGCTGCGAGCACCGGAGATCGGCTCAGCGTTTTGCCGCTTCTTAATTTGCTCGTTTCGCCAAGGACCCCTGCGAATGGTAGTTTGCATATTTCAGCCTGGGATTTTTGTGCGGGAGGCGAGGGTGGGATCCTCGCGCGGCCCCCGGGGGCGCGGGGGGAGGGACGCGCGCGTCGGGCCTTTCAAGCGCCCGGGCGGCGCCTCCTTTTCCGCGCGAGACGCGAACAAGCGAACTTTCAATGAAGCCTCGTTAGCCGAGCGACTCCACGCCGACGTCCTAAGCGACTGTGGCTGGGCTTTTGAAAATTTTCCGCGGCGCGCGCGCGACTGCCTCGTTCGCCCCGGCGCGTCTGAGGCATCCCCCGCGCGAACGCATTTTTATACTGGAAATTCGCCACGCTGTCTCTCCGCAGAAAAAGTCCCGCCTTACTTTATGGAATTCTTGATTTTTCTTTTCGAGACCCCATTGAACGTACAATAATATCATTATCTTATGTACTATCGGAAAAATCCAACGTGATTCGCACGCACAATATTTTCGTACCATTTTAATCGCATTCAGAAAAATATTGAAACTACAGCAATCTTTTCTACTTCGTAAAGGAACTACTTTTTCATTTATCTTCTCTTTGAAAAAAATGAATAATTATGCTGTGAATTATTCTGATTTTTTTTGGTTAAAAAATTAATCAGAACGACGCAGTATGAACTTTAGAATAATTACAAAATTGAAAACCTCAATGATTATTTCATTAATCCATGTACTTTTATTAATCTAACATAAAACTCAAACTTTTATGCCGTTCTATTAGGCATTTACCCTTTAACCAAGCAAATAGCTTCTTTAAATACACAACATCCTGTCAATGTTTTTAAGGAAGGAAATAATCTATGTAAATCTAGACTAAACGAGTGTAAAGAGCATGAAAAATGAATAAAGAAACATTTGGTCTCGTTATTTATAAAGTCGATGATTCAATTATTTTTGCTCAACAGCACGCGCCGGTTAAGGAGGTTTACACTGTCATTTAATAAAGTATAGTGATTTTTACCGAATGACTGTAATTTAGAAGTGAGCAATAGACTATTTAATCTGCGGTAAGAATCGCCGTGATTATAGGGCAAAATCTTTGTCCAGGATCAAAGGAAAAAGGGGTGAGGTCAAGAATATCCTTTATATGGATTGGCCGTAACGCGGCGTATAAAAAAAAAAGCGAAGGAATATAAAGATAAGGTCCGCGCTGCAATGGAAAGGTCCGCACGCGATATTACGTATTACACAGTGAAATCTTATTTATGAGGGTGTGGTTAAACGAGCGTAGCCCGCTCTAATATTTAACCTCATCGCCGAAGGAAGAATTCATATCACCGCTTGCTCCTTTGTGCTCCGGCTCCGGCCCATTCGCGTGCCCGCCTTTCCTTCTAAACTTTCAACACTACTTTATATACACGCTTCAATGCAGGCCTCTATGGTCGCGCGCCCCCGCGCAGACATCGACGAATGATTACGCCGAACCCGAAAGGAGATAAAATTTTTATATAACTACTTGTCTTGACCTTTGAGAAATTATTTATTTTTATCGCACATTAAAATTTTATTGAAGTATTGTAAAAAAAGAAGTTTATGGTCGTTGAAGGAAAACTTTAAGAAAATTGAGAATATTGAACGTTGCTGTGATTCAATGCGAGATTTAAAATGATAAAGAATTTATAAGGATGAGTGCACACTGATTCACTGTGACTATTTGATGGATGACACTTAAAAGTTAAATTGCGCGTGCACAGAAAAACTTTACAGATACACATCAGGTTTTTTATTTAAGGGGTAAATTAAGAATTTTCTAGTGTCTCATTCTTTCTACCCTTTATTCCTTTCTAAGTACATTTAAATCCAAATAACAATAAAAAGGATAAAATTCTTATTTTACAGTTTTTAAATTATACTTAAAAAAAAATTTCATGATTTTACGAAGCATCAATGTGATTGAATTTTCACAATATTGTCTCCAAGAATTCACTAATAACAAAAGAACTCTAGCATACAAACGACACTTCGATGAAGATGACGTAAGCCCGGAGGTACAAACGGAAAATTCCGTTGACCGAACTTTCCGATGAAGACAGCAAGCTCAAGCGGAAGTTCCTTCTTGCCAGTCACCGTAGAGGTGTGAATTGCACAACGAGGCGAGCGCCGTGGGTCACGCCGGTCAGGGCGCATCGCAGGTAATCCGCCGAGCGGTCGTCGGAATCGGGAGGAAAATAACAGGCCGTGCCTGGGGAACGGCACGCATCGCCGTGGCGGCGGGCACGACGCGCATCTCGTCGTCTCAATGCCGGCTCCCGGCCAAAGAGGAGAGACAGCCGGGAACGGAGCGCACCGGCAATGCGGTAGCCTAAGCGCCGAGCTGCATTGTGCGAACACGTAGCGGTAATCATTATTATTTATTGCACATTTCAGCCGTAACCGCCGACTTCTCTCTTTTTCTCTCTTTTACATTCTCCCTCGCTCTCCATCCCTTTCATTCTCCCTCTTCGTCTTTCTACCGTTCGTTCCGCTCCCTTATCTTTCATCCCCACTACCGAGGACCAACTGTCGCGTCCGCGATGCTCTGCTACAGTCTCCGCGGCTGGTATACCTTTGAATCGACGGGCGCGGAGGAGTCTATGGCAGATGCTGCGTGGAGATCGCTGAGCACAAATAAATTCAGCCTCGAGTGCGTATCGCGACCGATTTTACTGACCGCCCCGCTTTAAAGCGACAGAGAGAAGAAAAAGTATCGAGTTGAGATTGATGCACGCACTGCCTTTCATTACTTCGTCTGAGTCACTTCAAAGAGGGTAAAATTTCAATTAAGACTTGCTCGTTATAGTTTGTTAAAAGAATTTCTAATCGATCGAATTTTTATTATATATATTTAAAAACTACAATATTTATAATTATGGCAGGATTAGATGAGAATTTTTCCATGAAGAATAGTTGCGAATGAAACGATAAATGAAGAGATGAATTATAAGTACTAACATAATAATTTTCATTTTTTTTAATAGTCAAGATTATATGGTCAAATGAAATTACAAGATCGAGTCATGATAAGCAACCTGGGAGGCAGACGAAAAAAATTGTTTACCTCGAAATCTCGAGTCAAACTGCAAACTCCCTTACTAGTAGAGGCAAAAAAAAATCGTGTCACCAAAACGTGATATGAGCACACAATACCTACGTTTCATTAGCGTGAGTCACTTAATTCAGGATATACGCGTGACTCACACGTCCAGAATTTGTTGCGCGAACCTCATCACGATGCTCGGCGGTCAAGTCGGTTAACGTCTTGCTTTTACGTGTAAACAATCAAATTTAACATTACCCGGTACGCTTTGTGTGCACAGCTACTCAGCTGTGAGTACTTTTGAAAAAATTCACGAGGAAAAACACGTTTCTGCACATCGTCTAGTCCAAGCGCACTAAAGATAAGAAACAACAATCTATACACTTACCACATTTACTACTCGCGTACATTTTAGTTGTCGTTAAAATCATTGGTATATTTTTTACATCTCTTTTTTTCTCTTTCATAATGCCTCAATAAAAAGAAATCTGGCTCTCGAGATACGAACCGCGCAGTGCTTGTGACACAAGAGATAATTAAAAGCGGAAGGTATTAATATGCTAATGAGCCGAAATATCGTGCGCACGTAGCCAATACTCCCGGTGTTGTCGCGAGAGAAGAGGAGGAAAAAAAAGGCGCAAAAGAGAAGGAAAGAACGGCGGAAATCCTAACCTCTAACCTAAGCCCTCAGCCGTGAACTCATCGCGGCTCATTGTTTCGTCAGCGTGCACGCGCGCCCGAATGTATCGCGCGCGCATTAAGCGATCACCTTTTCCGTGAAACGACTTCCGCCGGCGATCGACGCGCGCGGGGTCAGCCGACAGGAAACGCCCGGCCGAATGTCTCACACCGTCTGATTGTCCCTATGCTAATGAGCGAGCCGCAAGAAAGTGGGGTGCAATCGGACGCCCCCGTCTTTCACGGCCGCGCCGAGGATTTTTCGTAATCGATGCCGCGGCTCTTCTTTCGGACGCAAGTCGCTTTATTCGGCGCAACGCGATTTCTCATCGATGAGTGGCCGCGCATATTTTAATCTCGAGCGGCAGATATGCATCAGGCGCGGTGAGCACATGAAATTGATAAATTAGCGGGTTATCGATGAGATTGGTGAGAATTCAAAAATTACCTCGACGTTGTAAATTGAGGTAATTATGTTAATTTCGATGTAATTTACATTGAATTGTTTTCTGTTTTTGAACTTTGGGGATTCGACCTATACCGAAATTTCCATTATCATTCGTGAACGAATATTTTCGGGCTTCGGAATTGGAATATTGTCAAATTAGATTTAATTCAAAGGTGTTTTGGTAGACAGTATAAAAACAGAAAATAAGATAAACAACTACAAGTAAACGCTTTTAGTTGCTTATCATTTTTATGGAATGTAAAAAGAATTGTACACGCTTTTCCGAAAAATACTGTAATGACTTGGACAGAGTGATAAAACTTAATTTTTTCAATTAACTCTATTATTAGCGAGATGTTGCAGTACCAAAAGATTAAAGTAATTTCTTCATTTTTACAGCTACAAAAAGTTTGCGCCATCGGGTTCGAAGGGCCAACTGTTGGAAGGAGTGACGGCAATTCGGGAGATAGAATAAAGACAGTACAGCTTAAGTAGTTTAATAGCAAGGGGAAAAACGACTTCGTCGTGATCCTCGCGCCCGCTGAAGGGAAAAGGAATTTTAACCCTTTACGATAACCCAGTGGAAATAAAGTCTACTTTCCGTGGGCCGCGCTCTGTTAATCCGTAACAGGTTGCGCAAATAATGTCGGTGTATATTAACACTCCACGCGGAAAACTTTTTGGCAAAACTTCTTTTTCTATTTATTAAATAAAACTTTGCGTTTATTTAATTTTGGAAAAATATATATATATAAACAAACTAATATAAAATTTTAAGTTATATGAATATTAGTAATGTTATAGAATGATGGCAAATGACATATCTGTTTAAAAACTTTACAAAGATACAAGAAAACACTTTAAAAAATGTTTTTTTTAATTAATTATTGATAAGATGTGATAAATTGCTGTAAAAACCAAAAAAATTAATAAATACTATTAATAACTATGATATTTTATCGCATAAAAAGTTTATGCAAGTATTTCAAAAGGGTAAAGCGAATAATATAAATAGTCGTTTAATGTCACTATTTGTAAAAGTGTTTTTTCCGTTTTTATTGTTTCGAATTTTGTCGGCAGACAATACAGTTTTTTCTCCTCTGTTCGATCCACTATATATCTTCGCCTCTTTCCCCGTCCTTCTCTCTCGCTTCCTTTGTCACATACTATCTCTTTCTTTGTATGCAAAGAAATACCAAGAAGGTTTTACGAACGTCGAGCCCGCCCCTTTGCCGGCCAGGCTAATTCCATAGTGCGCGACAAGCAATTGTTTTCCCCTATTGGTATAGAGGAGCACACGCGAGAAGCTCGATGCAAAGTACTGCATCGGACGCTCGGCTCCGGCGTATATATACGCATATGCACTCAGACACTTTTTTTTTATTCGACTCACTCGTACACGTGCATCTTGCACTTCCACTGACGTCAGAGAGTAGACGAGTTGAGTGTCTTCGAGCTCTTTTCCCGCGAGCTTGTCAAACTGGGCGAATGTTTGGCTTCTCTACTCCCTCCGCGCAATCTAATTTATGGATGAAAATTACCGGGACAAGTTGAGATTCCGAAGTCTTGCAAAAAATATTTTACATGAATTACTATCTACACTTTGCGCTACTTGATAAATAGCAAAAATACCCGCGCTTACATCCGGCCGCGGTGCAGTCCGAAGATACAGAGTTTAAACGCCATCGACTCCGATAAGAGGATGGGATTTTAATGACGAAAGCCGGAGTATAAAAATAAAAAAAAAGGGGGGGACCATCGAAGGAAATCCGCGGTTAATGGGAGCCAGAGGCGGAAAGCAAGAAGGCATCCGGTTTCGAGGCTCGAGAAAACGAGCGGGCACCGGGGTAATCCGCGGACGAACTTCGGGGACGCGACGGCGGCGACGAGGAACGAAGAAGAAAGGCGGCCGCCGCGGGGGGACGGAGGAGGGAGGAAGGGCCACGCGGCGTGTGTACACCCGGAGCGAGAGAGAAGAGTATTGATCCCATCCTCTCCGAGAGCGCGGCGTAGCTGCGGCAACCCCCAGCTGGCCTAAACCCACCCATCCTCTCCTTACCTCTCCCGTCACTCCTCCCGCCCCGCCAGCGCCAGCTTGTTGTGTGCTGCATACCAATTTTCCTTGATTTTTTCCCTCTCCGTTCCACCCCCGCCGTGCACGCGTGCGTTCGCTTGCTCGCTCCCGACTTCCTGCCTGTCTTTACACACAATGCCGGCCGAGTGCGCGCGATATCGAAAAAACAAAGGAAAAAAAAAACGAGGGAAACGTATAATACGCCGCTCGCTCGCTTGAAAATTGAACGGAGCGGCTAAATAACAAATCGAAATCGGGAAGATGCTGGGATTTCCTGTGTATCTCCGAATTTCCTCCCGATAATTTGTTTTCCTTCAAACCCTTGCCCCCCTTTTTTCCCTCATTCCGGTTAAGCGCGCACTTACTTTTCTCCATTTGGCTCGGGCTTTTTAAATTATTTATTCGCGCGCGATTTAATTAAAATCGAACGACAAGTTGGTATTACGATTTAATTTTCCGCGCAGCTCGATTGAAAAAGCCCGGATCGAGATGGCGAGTAATAAAAAGGTTCATCATCGTGCTGTACGTACAGCGATGAAGCGAGAGATAGGTTTGCACTTAGGTCCATTCATCGTTGCACTCATAAATTCGTGCTCTTTTAAACAGCCCCGCCGGCGGCGTTATTCACAGAGTGTCAAGATAATAACTCATTACGGTTATCAGGGTAATAACTCGAAGATTTATCAAACGGGGAAATTTTTTACTCATTGCTGAATCGCGCGGAGTCAGCGGAATAGCGGTTAAAATAACGCTGAGCCGGCGGAGCTCCCTCTCCCTCTCTCCCTCGAAAAGATAAACTCGCGGAAAGGCGAGCGCGACAAAAAGGAGCAGACCGCGGAGGTGTGCAGCTGCGCTCGCGGCGGACTCCGGAGGAGCTTGTGCCGCAGCGGCGCGCCGGCCCGAGAGAAAAGTAAAGTGGGTTAGGTTTGAACTCCCCGAGATAAACCTGCTCTTGTCTGGAATCTTCTATTAGCAATTATAGTTGTAATTGTTTCCTGCAATATGCATGGAAATAGTGGAATTATTTAAACGCCAGGCTCCATCTCTCCTTTTCGTAATCTCGAGAGACTACCCCTCTCTCCCGACGTACAGCCTCGTCTGTTTTCCTCCGCGCTGCTCTTGCCTCCTTTTTTTTCACCTCTCCCGGCTCTCTTTGCCTCCCTCGAATCGAAGCTTGCGCTATATATACGCGCGGGGGTCTCTTCCTACGCTCGTTGCGAATCGGAGCACGGAAGAAAACCTCGAATCCGAATCCCCGAGGCGGTATGGCAGTTAATGGCTAATGGGCTGGAAACAATTTAACCAGAAGGAGAAGCTCGCCATTCGTGTAAGAGTTTTCGTACATGAATCCCACCGTGTATATGTATGTAGCTGTACGGCGCTCGCGAGGGCACTCGTATATACACTTGATTCCCTGCGATCGAAGGAGGCGACGATGCGTTGGCTTTAATGACGCGCGACACTTCTTTCCCTCCCTTTTTTGCGATAAATGCTTTATTTTATCTAATTTTATCTGGACTCGAGAAATTAATCATTATCATTGCGTCATTTATCAACTACTTTCTGAAGTTTGAATTTAAATTAGATGAGCTTCTTTTTCAATGCAGTTTTAGTGTTTGCAATGCACCGTACGATCTCATATATTTAGTACATGCCACTCAATTAATTATTATACAGCGTTACTATATTATATAGAGCACTTCTTATGACTTTTTAAACTAATACGTCTACGAATCAATAAATTAAATTGATAAGTCCATATTTAGGAGCAAACTCATAAAACCTTACCGAAAATGAAAGCTCTATATATTTTCAGCGAAAAATAGAAAAAGTATCTTAGTAATTTGGCAGAAAAGATAAAAGAAGGAGTAAAAAAGAAAACTCTAAAACGTTACATTGTTAGAAATAAGGAAAGAAGAGGAGAGGGCGATCCTCCGCCGGTTGCATTTGCGAACGGCGCGGGCCGGTATCTCGGGGTCTCTGCGTAGTGCGGTGGCCGGTGCATTATCATAACCACATTCTCGATGCGGAGAAAGAGAGAAGGAGAGCGGCGGGTATACCCGGACACCCCGCGCCGGCTCCTGCTCTCTTCCGTACCTATGTGCATCCGCGCGCGCGTGCAGTGTATATATACACCGCCAGTGCGGCCTCGCGCGAATTCGCCGCCTCTGCCTCTTCTTTTTCCGACTCGCGATTCCTCCGTCTCTGCGGTCTTCTTCTCTTTTCCCGTGTCCTCGTTATCTATCCCCGCGCTATCCGAACCGATCCGAGCGCGCACAGAAGAAGCGGCCGCGCAAATCTGAAATCGGGACGCAAGGCTCGTTTGCCAACTGCATCTACCTCTACCTGCATCCATGCTATCTATTTTTGTTGTCATTTTTCTTTTGCTTTATGAATTTGAATTTTTTTTTGTTACTAAAAAAATGTGTTTTCGAAAAATCATCTTGCCTGATCATGTTTGTGTTCTTAAAAGGATAAGTGAAGAACAGTAGCACCTTCTTACTGAAAATTGACTAGCTTTTTTCCATCGACGAAACAATTTTCCGGATATAAAAGAAATTACGAAAACAAACATCACTAAACCAAATGTTTAGTTAAGTTAATGTTAAATATTATAATAAATGTACATCCTAAGTCAACAATCATATTTCTGGTAGTGAATGTAACTTATGTTAATTTGATCTGCATTTGATTATTGTTGATTTAATTCGTTTTGATCGTGAGGAGGAATAACCTTTGTAAAGAAGTTCATTCAAGTTCAAGCATGCTTATATGAACAGAAAACTCGGAATGACTTAAAAGATGAATAAAATTTGACAAGGCACTATATATTCCTTAATGGAGTAAAAATTTCTAGAAAAATTTTAAAACAGAAAAAAGATAATGTGAAATCAATTCAACCTTTTCTTGCAGACAGAGTATATAGGTCTGCTTAAGATGATGCGCACAAAGTCGAAATGGCAAAAAAAAAGTATGCGAGGCTAAATGTCGGGTGCAAACAGAGCCATTACTGGCCGCGGACGCTTAGAAATGAATTTATGGTATTGATATGCAAACGCTTATGCAAACACTCAGTTCGACGTAATCTGAGAATGTCAAATGTTTAAAAGTGTTAATCAAGCCCCATTAACATAAAATTTATCTTGCGCCTAAGGTGGCACTAATAGGCATTAAAATGGCGAAATGATGGAGAGTCACGGGGGGGTATCCCGACCGGGCAAGGAGATCCGAAACGCAACAGAACTCGTATGTCCGACCCTCGGCAAGGTCGTCCTCTTTTCGAGGCTTATTTTTTCGAAGAAACGCGCGCCTTCGCGCTAGGCATAGTCGTTCGCGTGCATCATCGCCGGGGCGCACCGCGATTATATTCATTTATGTAGAATTATTTCCAGAAGACTTTGAATATAATGCGCACCGTGGCTTTTTCTACCGATCGAAACACACTCGCCGCCTCGTGTTTTACCACGGAGCAAAAACTTGTGTGCTCTACCGGAAAGATGTGTAATCCGGTTTCGGCGTTTGAGGTTAAGCAAAAACATTTCTTCTTACCTAATCGATCCTACCTCTGCGCGTATCATCGTGACCAATGTGTTTTTCACGAGACTCAAAACAGTATTTAGTGGCCCATCAAAGAAAAACCTATTAAAAATTTATTATATATTACGAAAAATGTACATCTAGTCCTGCAATATAATTAGTACTTATTTCAAAATTTTTAATTCTCAGGTCCAAATTAATAAATTTGAGCTTGTAATTGAAAAATTACGATTTTACTATAGCTATGAAATAAACTAAAAGCAATGAAATTGTTTAAAAATAATTAATGATTACTCTTGGATTATCTGCTCTTTCTTTTGTATCTGAAAAAGTGCAATGGATTTTCTGCGTTTACGACTATATATACTTCGTAACATAACTGTGAGAAATCGTTAGATGCACTTAGGTCGATTTTCTCGGAAGTGCTTTTGAGATTTTCACTGAGCCGCGAGACGTGTACAGCCATTTTCGTGGGAACTATAAAATAAAGGTTATTTTTTAAGAACGACCGTACGGCCTCTATCACTCCACGGGGCCAGAATTCGTTCAACGTCGATCGGGAGAAAGAGATGGAAGTGTTATAAGGAAAAGGAGATGACCGAGCGTCCAACCGATCAGCGCAACGGTTTTAGGTCAGATCGTGCCGTGAAAGCTAATCGGGCACTTCTGGGCCTCGACTCTTCGTTACTAGCTCGGACGCCGAGATCTCCGGATCCGACGTGTCATCGATTTCTTTCTGTCAGCGCGTTAAAGAGGGATCATTTTTTAGGGCTTTAATTGTCAGGAATCAATTACGACGTCTTTAATGAAGAAGTTTCACTACTGGGCACGATACTTGTTCGCGCTAGGGACAGCGGCCAAGTACGCCTTAATCTAGGAATTCATTTTTCTAATCGAATTCAATCTATTTGTTTCTCAGACAAATTAAAATATCAGCTTCCTGCTTACTTAGAAACGAAAGTAAACATTTTTCAGTAGTATAAAATATTTTTTTTGTAATAAAAAATGCAAAACTAAATAAATAAATGAAAAAAATGTCAGATCTTATTTACGAATGGAATTGTACATTTTGTTTTTTAAATTCGTTATAAAAATGGGTTTGTGGCACTTTTACCTAAAAATAAACCTTTCGTATGTTTTGCTTATAAGCGAGTCAACAGCGTTTGAATCGTGTTTCGTATAGTAAATACGTACTATTTTTCCAAGCAATCGTTCGATTATGTAACTAAAAGAATGGCACATGGAGGTTGCAAACACGTGATTTTTTACATTAAAAAATGTTTTTACAAATACTTTTTTAATTCTCTATTACGTATCTGCTTTATTTCACGAAGTTACATTATAATACACTACAAAAACTTTTTCAGTTTTGTTGAAATGCAAATAATATAAGTTTTATATTCAAACATGATCGAAATAAATAAATCCTTCAATATCAACATTAAAATTTAGCTCAATCTAATTTCTTGAGTGATAGACACCTAATAATTTCGGAAAACAGGTAAAAGACTTTCAAAAACTGCATTTTTCTTGCATCACAGTTCGACCGGGTGCAGACGTCGAAAGAAATTTTCTGCGGTCGAATCTCTATTCAGACTTCGCGCAGCGCGCATAGGCATCAGGAACGCCAATCAGCAATTCCGATTTACAGCTCCCTCCGGAGACGAAAATATTTTTCCAGCGTCGACATTGCGCACGTAACGCCGCGGTGTTCGTTGTACGCGCAGCTTCGGGATAGCCATTGGATGCGTGGCGTTAGTTATGAGCGCGCCAACATCATCCATCATTCAAGCTCGCGTGGTTTATCGCTGAAATCGAACGACGGCCGCGCGGTGGCAGTCGCCTAAGGTAACTGTGTCGCTCCGGCCGATACGACGATTTTTCAAAATTTTTTCACCGAACGCTCGCGCGTGGCGTCATCGTCCAATTATCGGCGAGCGCGGCGCTGCTGCCTCCCTGGCTCTCGAAGGAGCCGGTCGGATGTGGGGGCCTCGGCGGCCCGCGCGCTGTAATGTAACGGATACCGGTTCCCCTCTAACGACCTATCTAAGGACAGTCACATCGATCTGGAAACACATCGCGATAATTCCAGCGCGTGCATAGCTTTCGCGGCCGGAGGTATGTGAATCGATGCGGATTGATAGATCACACCCGGTGCACGCTGCATTTTATGGCCACTGAGGTCTGTAATCTCTCTTGTCTACCCTGAGCAGACTGGCGAATGCTTTTTACGAGTCTGGCCTTTGTGAAGATAGGCGTTCATCAATTGCGCAGGATCAATGCTGCATGTCGAAAACTATTGATAAATTCTTTCTTTGCAAACATCAATTAATTGCACATTCTGTTTTCTAACAATAAACTGGTCTATTACGCAACTAGGGCGTAAACTAGTAGATTCTCGTACGAGTAAAGTTGATGAGTTTGCGAGTGAAGCGAGGGAGACTAAAAAGAAGTATTAAGAGTTAAACCATAAAAGATACAAATTTCATATTGAATAAATGTAGTACTTAGTGGACGGAAAGTGACCGTTTTCTACCCCAGGATGCAAAGTTCGTACCCGTACACTGAGAAAAAATTCTAGTAAAAGTTACTATCCTGTCTAGAAAAGTGGCCACAGACTGTCATGTAGTGGTAAAATTACCATACTGTATTGTAAATTTTACTAGAATTATTGTAAATTTTATCATAATTCTAGTAAAATGTATAATATTTTCTAATAAAATTTACAATACAGGATGGTAATTTTCCCACTACATGACAGTCTGTGGTCACATTTCTATACAGGATAGTAATTTACTAGAATTTTTTCTCAGTATATAGAAATTAGATCGCGAGGAAACGGATCAGACTTCCCTATCGTAGGTTATCCTCTTTGTGGAGTCACTAAAAGATCGATTTTTTACCCTGCATGCGTTTAGAGAAATAACTTTATGGTTTCCCGATTTTGTATTTCATCATAGATCAAGAACAGCTCTCATTTCGGTGTTTACTTAATGCTCAAACCAGGTAGGCTAGACTAGCAGACCTTGAATATATTTTTAATAAGCTACAGGAGCTGTTTGTTAACTGCACATTTTCTTTTTTCAATATCGAGAAAAATATTTATAAGATCAGATCATAAATCGATCGCAGTCGGGCAACAGCCAAGAGCGAGCGCGCTCGGCTCGACTCGAAAGGTCGAGGCGAGCAGTCGTGATTAATATCGTGTTATGAAAGTGCTAATTATACGACATACTGGATCATTTTTTTTCTTTAGATTCGTTCAATAAATGACATATAAACCTTACGATTAACTCGACCAAGTATAAAATTGCGCACTACAAAAGAAAAATTGTGCATTTTAAATCGAATAAAATTTTATACTTTTTGTAAAAGCGTTCATCAAATTTTAAAACTTTTTAATTCATTTCTATTAAAATTCTTTATTTTAAATATTACTTTACTATTTTAAAAGTAATTTCGAATATCATTAATTACTCGATAAATAAATACATTTTATTATTTTACATCAAACAAATCAGTGCATCTGACAGGAAATATATATTTACATTGCGCTATGAAATATATGTGTATCGCGAAGATCCTTAACTTTCAACACTGATGCAATAAGTAGTACAATGTCCCTTAGGGCTATTCGTTATAAAAACCGGCATATATCGCAAGCGTGTTTCTATATTACCGGTTTCTGACGATCGCAAACTTATGCAACGCGAAAAAAAGTGTAATACCGCCTCCTCCACGCGTAAGTCCGATCGCGTGGAAGCGATGAAGGAATGAAAAAACGAGTCAACTCCCATAAATCTGTCGGCGAGCGCTCGAGACACCACCCGCTGTTCCGATCGCTCGCAAAGTACACGACTAAGCGTACAGCGCGAATACAAAACGCATACGCAGACGCACGGCTAATTCAGAATCCGAGAAATTTCTGCGTATTAGATTCTGCCGTTGATGTGCGCTTCGTTTTTTTCTCTCTCCTATTTTTAATACCAATACTGCCTCGAGAACATTGTCGAGAAAAGTTGCGCGTTGCTTTACGGTTCGCTTTCTTCGCGGTACTTACAACGCGAGAAAGCTCGTCGTTACGTAGTCACTGATATATAGTGCGCGGCTTGCTTCAAGTGTAAAGGCACTAAAATCTGATGCATCGCAGTAAAAGTGAATATTGCCGTAGACGCTAGTAAACTTGCCTTTGGCTTTTGTGACTATGGACCGTCATATTCATTCAACTTGTATAAAGGATATTTTATGTAAACGCGCGTAATAAACTTATAAACCCGATAAGAAATTATCAAATGGCCATCTTAATAACAATTTTTCAAATATTTAATGGCATTGTTTGCGTTCGAAGAAGAAGCGCGAATACACAAGTTTCTATCTTTACGTCGTGTTCTCCGCATTCCGCGTTAATAATAAAATCAAATTTTTATACCAACTTTTATTTTTCAGCGAGTCGCAATTCCCGAGGAGTTTGTTGCGAAACACAAAAATGTTATTTCGAGCTTTGTAAATTTTAATTCGCGCCCTCCGGTGAAACATATTAGACTTCCAATGCATACCGTAAAAGAAAATTGCGCCGTTAAATATTTGATTAGGAAAAAGGCGAGCTCCTCGCCGGCTTGGTATATATTCCGGCGGAGTAAGGGATGTGTATCAGTGACACATCGTTACCTCGAGGCCCACATAAGAGCCGTGGGGGACGCGCGCGTAGCATGTGCCAAGTGTGCGAGCATAAAAGGCCGGCTAGGTTTTCGCCTCGTCTTTGGAAAGGAAAAACGGGGTTGACAGCGACCTCGCCCCGCCGTGGGGGCTGGCTGCGATATAAGAGACGTAAAAGCGAGGCGGAGAAAAGGATAATTCGGAGTGACGAGACATCGTAAAGTCCCATTCGCGCGCCGATAAAAACAAGCGGGACGGAGCGCTGGGACGCGCATCCCTCCGTCCCTCCGTCTCGTGTGTATACGCGTATAAAGGAAATGAGAGAGATGAAAATATGCGCCGAGAGATTCGCCCATGGCGACAATGGGGGGAAGGGGGTATATACGCCTCCTCACGGCGGAGCATAACTGTCGCGACCCCGAGGACTCGAACCTCGCCGATCGTTTCGCCGGATTCGAGCCTCCCCTTTACCTACTAAATTTGCAATACGATCATTGTAAAGCAAAAGGAACGTGACTTCTCTAAAATGCCGTTTCTGCGTGCAGCCCGTTCGGAGCTAGTCGAGATCTCCTGCAGGGGCTTATTGCGGATAAGGGAAAACGTGTCTCAATGCGCGAAGATAAAATAAAGTAATGCTATTTTATCATTACCCGATGCTGACCATGCATACGTGCTTTTATTTTATTTTTGAACTTTGAGCAACAAAAAATCCTTTTAAATCTAACAGTTTGTTTTGCTCGATAAAATAACATTTTGAGGGATTGAATAACGTTATCAAAATACAAAACTAATAATTATTCCAAATCTTTAAATAAACTGTAAATGTTATTCTTGTATATATAAATATTAATAAATTGAAATTACTGCACTGTTATTATCTATAAATATTATTACAAATGCAATATACAGAACGTTTTGGCTGGATGCATGTTTTGCATAAATGCAGCCTTTAAAATTGCAATGCGTTTGCAATATACTGTAGTGCATTTTAAAAGATGAAAAACACAACATACAGGGCAGTGTTTTATACAATTTACATATTTTCGATATAAGTTTCAGCAGTGTTTTAAAAATAAACATCCTTACTTAAAAAAATAAATATATGCATCCAGCAAATGAAAATAAATCGTTTCGCGATATTAAGCAATGCACATATCCCATTAAAGCACCCGGAAGCAATCAAGGCAGCGTGTTTAATAAAAAAACCCTCTACCCAGCATTGGGAAATCGCCCTCGAAAACTCGACGGTTGAGCAAGCAATATTGCGTGTCGAAGGAGCCGTCCGTCCTTCGCGGCGCTCCGAAAAGTCGCGACCGAGCCGCGGGAAAAGAAGGCGCGCGCGAGTAAGTTTGCAGGCGGGCCGTGAGTAATTGTAGAATCTGCGGCGGGGACTCGCGGCAACTTGTCTCGGAGAGGAGCCGCGTGTGTCCCTGACGGGCGTCGTCGGTGTGTCTCGCGGCGGTGGCAGCCGGGAGCCGGCGGCGCGGTTGTTTCTCGCGCGCAGCCATCTCTCCGATCTCTCCCTCTCCCGGCTCGCGCGCCCCGGCAATTCTGGTACTGTCAGCCGGCGCGAGCGACAATGCTCGATGCAAGATAAGCCGGGGGGAGAGCGGCCGCGCGGGTTCACCTACATTGCCGCGCGGCGACTCCTGCCTCCTCCTCTTGCCTCGCCCCTGCCCACCTTTATCTCACTGACTTTTTTTCAGGTGCTCCTCCGGGGGACGCGCGCGCGCACTCCGAACGCCTCCTCTCTCTATCTCTCTTTTTACTTTTTTAGTACGTATTATATGTGTATCTCCCGACGCGCTTTGCCTCCGGTTTTCGCTTTTATTTCCTCTTTGTTTCTTCTTGCTTTTGTGCGGAGCCCCCGAGCGGCTCCGAGCGGGCCTTCTTTTGAGGTTTTTGTTATCGTCGGGGGCGAACGAACGCCCGCTCCGCTTATAAATTAAGCCAGATTCAGACCAGGCCTCGCGGCTGCTCGCTTCTTCGCCTTTTCTTTTTTTTACACTCGTCCGTCGCCTTTTCTTCCGAACTAACGATTTTTCTTATAACACTCGATGGTTTAAACTAATTGTCTTGTTTATCTAGAATTCATCAATGTACGCACGGACGGCGAGACTTAAAATTTACCTCGCCGAGGCGTGATTAAGAGGCGGGCACATAAAGTGTGATTTAAAGTTCGTCAATAAATATAGAATCTGAAACTGTCAATAATAAAGTTCTCGGGGCGAAGGTGTGTACAGCCGTGGCTCGCGGTCCGCTCGTATCATTAATCGCGCGACTTCCCTCGGGTGATTTACACGCGGGCGCACTTATCTTTCAATTACGGAGATTAAGGGAAACGTAACGATAAAGAAACTCGCGCTCGTGTAAAAGCCTCCGCGCGCATATATAAAGATTTTTTTCTCACGGCGATCTCCTCTAGGTCTATCGCTCGCGCGGGCCGAAGGCAAGGACCAGATCGAATTATCGAAAAAAAACAGACGGCTGTTTTTTTCTCTCCGAGGCGAGATACGCGAGGCGAGCGCGTAGGCACAGGTATTCGGGCACTTTCTCCGACGCAGGCCTCGCGGTGTGGATTTCGTGAAGTCTATTAAAAGAGAGTCAAGCGGCGCGCGCACACCGACGGGCGGCGAATCGAAAGCGGGACCCTCTCGGTTGTCACCAAACTAGTTTCGTCTCTCCGCGGCCAAAAAGGTCTCTTTTTCTTCCTCTCGGCTGCCGACGACGAGACTTGGTCTGGGTGAGGCCGCGCGCGAGCCTCGATGGGCCTCGGCTTTATACGCGCACGTGGACCCGCCGTGTGGCTCTCGCGCGCGACTTATCTCGCGTTGTCGTATATTCTATCGCGCTGGCAACGGTCATAGCCCCTGCGGCGTGCATTTCTTTACACGCCCGACCTCGAATGTCGTCGCTCCGTCCCTCTCACCGGGCGAGCTGCTGCTTTTCTCGAAAAAAAAAAAGTTCTATGCTGCGAGATCTGCCAAGCGTAGGGAAAGCTTCGATGTAACGGTACACTCCTCTCGTCTTTACTGATTTCTTCGTTTTTTTTTTCTTTTTCGATTCGGCACCTTTTTTTTTAATTATATCTCCCGGGAATTATCTAGGCGATGTTTTATTGCTTCCGCGATTGGGGATAGCCAGGAGAAAACTACTCTGGGTAGTTATTATAGCGGGCGACATGACGAAATTTTGATAAATTTAAATTAAGCAGTAAACGTGAATGGGATGGGAATAAACTTTTTTTTTAACGATGGATTCATTTACGAGGTAATTAAAAATGTAAAATAAAGAACTTTTTCGCAGAGGATTGTGGTACTTCAATGCCTGCTTTACCAAAACAGTTACTTTGCATAATAAATCGTAGTCTTTATCTTATACGCCGAGTATTTGAATGTAAATTTTGAATATTACATTTTCCGTGAAATACAAAAATGTTTTTGCTTTATACAAATCAATGATCCAATTAACATATACCCTTTCTATCAACGCATTTAGCTGCGCAAATGGTCTATAATTATCGTACATAATAGGCTACTGATAACGTAAACTTGTACATCGTTTATGAACCAGGAAAGCACAAATAATGCCACTAAAATTACGTAGATGCACAATTAACAGCTTCTAGCGTCGGTTCATTATACCGATGCTTTAGTGACACGTTATGTACATCTTCGTCTACTTTGCCAATTTATTATATTCCTTTTGTTATACCATTTTAATTGAGAGATCTTTTAATTGCGTTTTATGATCTGCAATTACTTTTTATCTCAGCTTTATTGATCAATATGCAAATGAAAGAAATTTTGAATAAGAAGTGTTATGTGCTATCCTTCAAATTATTTAACGAATCCCAAACAAAAAAACCGAAGGGTTATTTATTCTTATTTTAGTGACATTTGATTTCAAAAATTCAGTTATTTAATTATAATTGTCATTAAATTTGTAACTATTTCGCGAAGACCATTTTTATAAATAAAATTATAAATTCATTAAAATTTGATTACAAAGGGATGTATTTAAGAGTGACCAATAAGGCTAACTTTTCGAAATCACTGCAAGAATTTTGAATAGATATTCTAGAGTAAAATAGAAGAAACAGTTTTGATATAGAGTTAACGAAAAATTCGAGAGAAATTTATTGCGGGGGGAGGTTGAGGGGCGCGAGCAAAAAGGTTAAGTGAGGAGAGAGCGTGTGGGCCGAAATTATAAAGCGATAAAACTGGAAGGATCCCCGGCAATCCGCGCACTTCGGCGTCTATATATATGGGATCGCGCTTAAGTTTCTTACCGGCGTCAATTAATTCCTTCTAAGAAAGAAGCGGCAATAGCGGGCGCGCGGAGCTTTCAGGCCATCTTCCGGAGGTGGTGCGCGCGCGCGCGCCCCGCAGAAAGAGCGAGACGGCGAGATTTTAATGTCCCTTTTACGAGCCTTTAAAATACCGTCGCGCCAGCTACCGTGAGCGAGGCTGCGCGGCCCTCTTAATTATTTTACGAGAATTCCAACGACAATGCTTGCAGCGGGCGCGCGAGCAAGAACGACCGGTAACATCCTGTCTGCAGCATGTTGCAAAAGCTGCCGAGATTCTGGATTATATAACTCTTTTTGCGATTGACTCACTTGTCCTCCTCCTGCTCCCGGCAACTTCGGGATTTCTTACCACGGGCGGCGGCCTGCCCCCTCCGCGCGAGCCGATCGCGAAAAACTATCCTCGGCAGTTCAGTTCCGACTACCCGAACGTCACGGAGTCTTTTTCATGCGGCCACTTCATTACCATTTTAATGTATGCCTTTTAAAATTGTCGCAACCTTCAATCAAATTTTTTATCTTGCGCACTTTACATCATTGATACAATCACTGTATTTTGTGTTTGTATTTTCATGATTTTTATAATTGACTAAATTACCATTTCCTCAAGAAGCTCGTAAATTTTGAATCTTAGATTTTTTTAAACGCCTTATTTTTTGTTCATAATTTATCAGTAAAATTCTCTTATAAATTAGCTTCTTAGCAAAACAATAATGTTTAAAATAAATTAAATAATATCTTAAGTTTGTAGCTAAAGATTCATCCAATTAAGACGTTTGAATAATAATAATGTCGTATTTTTTCTTGGTATATTCATTTTTTATAATTATTTTTTTAACTGCTGCAAGAAAGCATCATTATTAATATCGGATATAATCTTATTTCTCAGTATAATTAGTTATTAATACTGCATAGAAAATTCATCGAAATGTTCTTTAAAATTTCATAACTCAACTTTACTTTTAAATAAGTTGAACAAAGTATCAATGCAGCTGCAATATTGCAATTCAACTTGTTAGAGCACTGAAACAAAAAAAAAAACAGAATCTGCCTTGTAAATCACAATTTTGCATCGGCATGATAAAAATCGAGATCACGCAGTGCGCGTCTCTGGATTTTATTGAGCTTCTTAAGAAATGGCAGTTACAAGCAACCCGCGAGCGATGGTCGATTCTGGAGGCACCCACCACGAGTAGCAGAAGCTTTTCACGAAAGAAAAGGCACCGGAGGCATAAATAAAAGGAGAAACACCGCCTCGCACGGAAGGTATCAAAGGAGCGGGCGATCCTCTATACGCTTCGCGTTCGACCCAATTAAGAGGCTTATTTATGCCCGGCTGGGCTGCATGAGCCGAAAAAAAGAAAAAAAAAATGAGAACGCGTGAACAACCTCGTCGTCGCTGACTCTCCACGGACACGTGTACGGCTGCGAGCTCGGATTTCCACATAACGTGCGAGAAACAAAAAAATTATTCGGTCTCGATATCGTTAACGAAGTTACGCTGCTGCATTCGCATCTCAATATTTGAGATAAATCGTTACTTAGCATGGAGAATTTTTTTCATTTCACGTATTTTTTACATAAATTTTACAGATTGTCCACGATAAACGCTTTGTTTTTCTCGAGTCCAGAAAGATTGATGGCTTTTTTTGCGTACAGCTAGTAATTCTTTAAAAGAATGTGTTAACAACGGTTTTGGCACTTTGACAAATACGAGTGATTTATTCCAATTTATCGCAGTTAGACTTTCATTTCAATATGTATGACTGTTTGAATGGTACAACAACAAAGCTTACATAAACACTATACCACTTTATTTTTAAATGCGATTTCCATTTAAACTGCTAAGCATCCATGAGTGTGATCTTGTTTCCTTTCAAGTTAAATTTAGCTCAAATCAATGCAAAACAAGTCACATCTAAGTAAAAAAAAAGAAGCAAAAAAAAAAAGAAAGAAAAGTGCACACAGCATAGGAATATATATAAAAGGAGAAATGGTTGGACAAGCGAGAAGTCAGTCAGACAGAGAATCTTGCCTCGTTTATCAGAGGCGCATTGTAAGGACCATCGCACTGGCTCCGCTAGCTCTTTTCTCTCCTGCGCGCGACACCCCTTTTGTTACTAACATCTCACAATTCTCGACCACTCAATCATTTCTTTTACCGCGTCGCAGTTCTTTTCATTTTCTTCTTTTTCTTCGAGTGGCTTTCCATCTCTCTCGTAGCTTCCTCCATACACTCCCACCCACACTCGGAGTACTCGTGTCTTCGCACCAAACTTCTTCAAAGCGAACGACACAAAAGAAGTCAATTCGATATCTAATTAGACAAAAAAAAAAAATTGTGTGCGGTATAATCGCTATCTAAAAATCGGATTGCAGACACTGCTCCGTCCACAGAGTCATCCGAATGAAAAGGTCTCCCCTGCGCCTGTATACACATATTGCGCGTCAAACACGGCTCGGATATAGGCGAGCGCAAAAGCGCGACGATAACGCCAACAATAAAATGAATTTTTGGGTGAGGCACAACGGGGAATGCAATTCCGCGCGCCGGAAGTTGATCCTCCTCCTCTCGGTTATTTTGTTTTTTTTTATTTCTTTTAGTTAATTTTTTTTTATTTTGGTCCGGAGGAGGATGCGGAGGAGGTGGGGAGCGATGCCGAACGGATCGGCGCGCGCGCCCGAGCGATGCAATACGCCCACCGCGAGAGCGCACAGCGCGCCCGCCAGAGACCGACGAGATACGATCTTTCGTAATAGCCGACGCGCTTGTGTCACAATTTCCTTGGCTTTTTTAAAACGTGCCTTCTTTTTTCGGCCAGCCGCGCGGCCCTCGTCCTCCTCCGTATTCGCTACGCAGGTATATGCTAGATTGGTAATTGCGTGCAACATTCTGTTATAGTAGTGGTATATTGATGAGCTAATATGACCAAAGTACGGGTCATCTACCCATCTGTAAACTAGTAACTGTTCTTTTGAATAGCTGTTGATTTAAATTTAATTTTAATTTAATTTTTTAATAGTTGCTGTACAAATTTTAATAAAATTATTAACTATATTAATTACACACAAAAAAAGTTTAATTAAAAATTGCAATAGTCTATATTTAAATGTTCTTACAAACTGACCTTGATGGAAAAATTATAACAATTTCCTATAAAACATACTAGAGCTATAGTAAAATTAAATTATAGTAAAGGTAGAATTAAACTCTAAAATTGAATTAGTGAAATGCACTAAAAATTAAAGGGGGGGGGGGGGGGCTCTACTAATCAATATTTAGCCTATTTTACTAAATTTTAATGCATATTATTAACTTTTAGTAGTTTCTCACTAATTCAATTTTAGAGGGCACAGAAAATATCAATAATTATAGAAAATTTCTTAGATTTCTAATAAAATTTTACAGAAAATATAGTTATTATTTCATTCTGACAGTCTGTGAGCAAATCAAAGTAGACTGCTGCAATTTTTAGCAGAATTTTCTTTGTGAAAATTTATTAAGCTTGAATTTTACGTCGACGAATATTAAATTTGAAGTAAATTCGCTTCACTTATAGGTTTGAATGTTTCGAACGAACTAAAATATTTTTGAAAAATGAATCGTACGCAGAGGCGCTGGAAGTTGTTGAGCTTCAATAACGCTAAGCACGCGCAGACATGGTATTGCGTAAAAAGGCGTTAAAGTCTATGTCACAACGTTACCGCCTAGGTGAGTTACACATCCAAGCGAGAGCAGCGGCGCGATGAATGGGAGGGACTGGTTTGAAAGGTTCGGGCGTCGGATTAGAGGCCGTAGACCATTGGATCGACGCTGAATAAATTATGCGCGTTATTGCTAATTTAATTTATGCCTACACCTTGCAGTATCACCCATAGTAGCTTTATACAACGAATTGTTCTTTCGAATGGGTGTGGCTTATTCTCTGACGTGGACGCAGGCATATTTGTTACTGACCAAACATGCTGATCTACATGGATCTTACAAGCGAGATTTTATTGCTGCACGTTAACTTAAATTATAAAAAACGAATGTAAAAAGGAAACTCTAATTGGATCTAATTTACGTTTCTTGCGCTTGGCATGATGCATGCAATTTATTTAACAAATTTTAACAAGTTATTTGTTTGAAATGCAAATAATATCATCAGAGCAAAAAAAATTTCTTAATTAATCGTAAAAAATGGCCTTATTTCGATAAAAAAAAGTGAAGAAATAGTATTCGTCAATTACATGTAAATTCATAATCTTCATATATTTTTCTTGCTTAATTAAAATGATTTGTATTAATTTTATAAAACATTAGTCAATTATTGAGCTATAAAATCATATAGTCATTAATTGAAAAAATCATATGACAAAGTCTTTTTATGCGAGGATAATAATTTTTTTTTGTGAAATTAAACTTTTTATCAATCCACGCAAAGTCGCTCGCGAGAGGTGCAGCAGTGTCGAATTCGCGAGGGTTGCCGCAGTGCATTTATACGAGGCGCTTCTTGCGCAATTTAACATCGCTCTGGCGACACGCATAATTTAAGAGGGGCCGGGTTTTCACGGTGGCGCGGCAATAATTTCATCGTAGGCGGTTGTATCTCAGCGGCGAGTCGAAACTCGCGGCCGCGACGAAATGTTCAAAATAGGAGGAACAGCCGATTGCTTTTAAGGGCGAACACACGCGGCGTGCACACGACCGACCGGATACTCCTCTCTCCTCGTCCCCCTTTTTTGCCTCCGCGTGGCTCCTTTTGCGCTCTTTTCCGATCGCCGATTCTCTCCTTTCTTGTTATCGCTCTTTCCTCCCTCTGCACGGCCGCCGCCTCCTCCTCCGCCTCCTCCTTCTTTTTTGCCACTCACCCTTCTCTCTACAAACTTTTTCTCCGCTTTCTATATACTTCTGCTCTTCGCCCATTAACCGCCGCACTTTCTTTCTTTTCTTCCTATTGCCGCACAAGCTCGCGCTATTATTAAATAAACCGAGAGCGAGAAATAAAATTAGAGGAATTCTCTTATGCTCGGTAAACACCGATATCGGTGTAAATTAATGTATACGGCACACGTGCAGTTTAATTTTCGAATTTAAAATAAACATTGATTTTATTGTTTCGAATTTGAATAATAAATTCTATATTAATTTTTTACTTTCTAATTATTACACGGAGATGTAAAAGCACTGCTAAAAATTGCAATAGTCAATGTTAAGATTTTTACAGACTGTTGTTATAGGAAAAATTGCAGTAGTTTCTTGACAAGTTTACTAAGGCTACTTTTTTTTCATATAGTAAAATTTGTTAGATTTTCAATAAATTTTATAGGAACTATTATAAATTTTCTTTTTTATACTGTCAGCCTGTGAAGGCATTAACATTAGCAATTGCAATTTTCATTAAAGTATTTTTCTATGTCGCAGGTAGATTATTATAAAAACAAAAATATTATTTTCCTTTACAAATATGAAAATCCGCTTTACCGATTTGTTTTTACAGAATTTTTGGTAAATAAGATCGTCGATACCAGCCACATTTATCAATTGCATCTAAAGCGTGTTTAAAGATGAACTTTCGATAAAAGGAAACAAACCGCTAGGTCGCCGTAAAAAATAGTCTCTGCTGCAAACACAAGTGCCCCAGCTAAGAGAGAGAGAGAGGGACAGAGACAGAGGGAGAAAAAAACTGTCGTCCCGGTAAACGGCGCAATAACTTTTTTTTTCCCCTCGAGCACACCATAAATCCGATGCTATCGAGTGCTCGCAACATCGGTCCTCCTCGGCGCGGCGGCTTCTTCGTGGAAAATTTCGAAATTTTCCTGTTTATCTCTCCTTGGGCCCCGGCGCACCTTTTCTCCCGGCCGAAATGGCCCAGGTACCTGTTTGTTTGTCGGCGCGATGGTGCGCGCGAGGTGCACAAGTGCGCACATCTGGCCGACACGTGGGGATTTGGCACTTGGGGAGTAACGCGCCTACTCCGCCGTGGCGTGGCCCCTTCCCGTCCATCCCCCCAGCGTCCGCACCGGAGAAAAAGAAATCGAGGAAAAGGTGCCGCCGAGGCCGCTGTCTCAGGTGTGTCCCCCAACATGTGTTTCGTATTAGCGCGGCCGGTGCCGTCCTCTCGCGACGGTGCGACTATTATGAGCGCGCGCAGGGGTGGCGGCGCGAAACGTGGGAAAGTGTCCAAAGGACTCTAGCATCTGGACGTTTAATTGTTTTATTGGCAGGTTTTCTTCACGGGCAAACGCGGACGCCCCGAAAAGTCTTAAATTATTTCCAAGTTTATGCTTATAGTGCGGCCGCTTAAAAAAAAGGTTCACCAGTTTATTGCGGGAAAAAGTGCGAGGTGTCTACGATTTTCAAAACGGAAACTGTAATTTAGTTTACAATTTTGTCCAATACTACTTTATTTAAATATATTTAATTTAATGAAATAAGAAATATTAAATAATAAAGAAATTTTATGAAATAAAAATTCTTTAGGAAAATGTATTGTTTTGAAAAATAATAATGGAAGACATAAATGATATTAAGAGATTTATTTTTAAATCCCATCATACCAGCAGGTCAAACACCGAAAAACAAAGTGCTTAACGAATCGTCTGAAGGCTACAAATACATTTATAAGCACATAGTCTTGGCAAACACTGCGAAGGGAAAGAGAGAGTGAGAAAGAGGGACTGAACGAAAGAGAGAGAGAGAGAGAGAGAGAGAGAGAGAGAGAGAGGAAGCGAACGGGCCGGTGTAGTTGGGGCGGCTTCCGTTGCCACCCGCTGGCCCGTGTCAATACGACCACCAGCCGTAGCAGCAGGTCACTTTAACTACCTGCATTAAAGCGTAGACAATGTCGGCAAAAGGAGCGCCTTGGCCCGTTTGTTTAAACTGCTGTAAACTGCACGCACGCATTTTCTCAAGTGCCGCCCCCGCCGTCGAAGCTCTCGCAGGATTTTCAAAAGTGCACGGGGAGAGAACACAAGTGCGAGAGAGCGAGGGAAGCGAACTCCGCATTATGCTTCCTCATCGTGAAATTTTGCAAGCGTCGAAAAATTTTCGCCGCTCTTCTGCCGAAAGCACGGGCTCTCGTAGACGACGTCAAATTTATAACAAATCTGTATTAAAAGAGAGCGACGATAATGAAATTTTAGACAGCGAGAGTAAATTTTTTACGTTATATGACCACGGTAAAAATAAACTTTCTAAATTTTTTCAGTGAAAATTACCGATAACACTGGCATTTTATTGAGCTTTTAGTAAAATATCTTATCGCTGAGCGTTTAAAAAATAATGAATAAGATAAATTGAGAAACTACCTGAATTGAGATAAATGTCAATGTAACTAAAAGAAAAATTAAAATAACAGGATTGAATTGATTAGTTGTACATTTTCAAGCGTTTCTAATGGACTTAAGGGCCACGATAGTGAAGCATATAATTGGCGAAGCCAGTGAGATAATTGTTTAGTCGGTCGGTTTAAAGTTTTAGCGAAACGCGGGGCTAATCGCGGCATTAGCTGGAGACTGCTACGGTCGAGGTGAGCGGCAATCGTTCTTTCGCCCCGCAGCCGGCGACCGCACCGTACCAAGCGGGGAAGAAAGCCGAAGGAAATAGGAAAAGGCGGAGGAGAGCGTAGCTGGGTTAATGCGCTTGTCCCGGCGCTCGCCGTAGAGTTTAGACTTTGATTGCAGATTCCCGCTTTAAGTTTGAAGAGTCGCGCAAGCCAGCGGCGCCCTCCCTCGCTTTTATTAGTTTTAAACAGGCGTTAAATAAAGCGAGGCTAAGTATCCGCCCGGAGATCGACTCGCGCTTTAAGGCTTAATCGCACCCACGAGGCACGCCCGTCTTATATTCATTAACGATAAATTCCCTTTTTACGGTCTATCTTGAATCTCATCGCTGATGATAAATAAATACAGGAAACATGACTCGCTGCGTTTTGCGAATTCAATGTTGATTATCGAGGCGCTTTTGGCAAAAATAAAAACGTATTAAACGAATGGTAGAAATTCCGAGGTCTTCCAGGAGGACGTAATTTGTCGGCGGAAAGTTATGTCACGATTTCGCGCTGATGAGAATAAGGTGGTGGTCTCGTTCGTAGGTAAATGAGGGAGAAGGTTGTTCTTATAGGAAAAAAAAGGAGGATTGGAGTCGGAGTCCACCGAAGCGAGTTCTTCTTTAATTAGACCGTTTCTTTCTCGGTAGCACACGGCGTCTCGTCTCTCTTAGTCTCCGGGGAGACGGCGAGAGCGCGAGACAGAGAATCACGAGCCGTAACAGATCCTCCGGTCTTTTCCTCCGCGGCTTTCTTCGCTCGACCCCCCCCCCCCTACCTTCGCATCCCTTCATCCTTCTCGATCAAGTGCCGGATCACACTTTTAATTCATTTTTTAACTAACTCTACCGTAGCCGAGCGTGAGTCCCGCGAACGCCATCCAATCAGAAAATTGAGAGACGAGAGCTTAATTTCCAAGAACGTCGTTCGGGGAAATAAAACTTTGCCGGAGTTGGGAATGTCAAGCAATTTTTTCCAAGCAACTCTCTGTCTGCCTGTCTTTCTCTCACTCTCTTTCGCTCTCCTGTTCTATTTCTCTTTCTCGAACCTTGCAAAAGAAAATTATCATACAGTGAAAATCAAAATAAAAAAAAAAAAAATGTTTTAGCGAGATAATATTTTATGCGGAAAAATTCTTTCATTTCCAGGCGGAAGGGGACAGTCCATATAAAATCCAGTAGGATATGAACGTCAATTGCGCGCGAAGGGAGTAAGAAAAAAAGGGAAGCTGGAGGAGAGAAAGCAAAAGGAGCTGGCAGGTCCCAATTGGTCGTAACGATTCCGAGCATACGTCGCTCTCGCCTCCTCTCTCTCTCATTCCCGCCCTCTCGTCTCGGCTCTTAGTTGGCTTCTTCTGTAGTCGTCGTTATTGCTTATCACACTCCCGGCGCCGCGCCGTACTACCACCGGAGCCGAAAGCCGCCCCGGTGAACTCGCGCCCCACGGAATTGCGCGAGACGCCGGCTCACGTACTGGCGAATGAGCGGCTATAAACGTAAAGCGTGTTCTTTTAAGTGGGGCGCTTTTAAAAAGATCGGCGCTCTTTCTCCGACACGATCGCCGGGCCTGCAGGGGATTCGACGATGGCGACGTTGGGTGCGCCTCTCTTTCCCTACCTCCGCATGGCGTAGGAGCCCGAGCGCGCCGGAGAGCGATAAACGCGAAGACGAATGATGGGGAGCGACGAAATGAGATTTACAAGGCGCAGTCGAAGAAAGTATAATCAAAGCGAGAGAGCGCGCGCGCTTTGTTGATTGAGGTTAACGATCGATAAGAAAATCCGCAGTAGCGTCTGTCGATTAAATTAAAGTCCAAACTCTAATTAAATGCCATTCATAAATGTATTATTTTACTTAATGAATATAAACTAAAGCAAGTATCGCAGGGATATAAAGCGAATATGCTGGAATATTTAATAACAGTAGAACCAGTTATTCGTGTTATTATTTGACATAAAATATTATTGTAAATCGTTTTACAAGAGTTAATATATCAATTTTATACTTTACCCTATTCAAATTCATCCATCAACTATTAAAAATTATCAGCAATAGGTTTTTATCTAATTATTACTTAAAATCTATCTTTATTTATATACTGTGTTATATTACGTAATTAATTATACAATATACAATTGTTATCTAAATCATTTTGTTCATCGTTGTAACTCTTAGTTTTGTATGATTGCACCAAGGGGTATCTGCAACAGAAAATCAAAAATTATACGTTAATAAGATAAATCAGTTAAAATGTGCAAGTATAATTAATATTATTTATTCATTTTTATGTTATTATAAAAAATATCACTATTCATGAAAAAAAATTCAATAATCTCATTGCAACCATATTTACGATATTAGTTTAATTATAAAACCACTCAAATGCTGAAGTGGAGGATTCATTCGAAGAAATTTAGGGAGTATAAGGTGCGAGCAATAAAGAATGAAAAGGAGAGAGAAAAGAAAGGGATGGGCGCGAGTAAGGGCGAGAGCTTTGCAGCTCGGGGGGGAAAACAGAGAAGGAGATCGCGCCCGTGGGGTGCGTGGGCTTCGTTTGGGATAGTAATATTCTTGAACCCCCAAGAGAAGGCTTACTGCAATAACCTCCGACGGTTCGAGCTGAAAAGCCAGCTTCTCCATGGGTATGGCACATAAGCGTCTCAGACCCCCCCGAAAAAAAATGCGCTCGCTCTCTCGCGCGCACGTAGACACTTATCTCGCGCGCTTTTTCGTGGCTTCCCGCGCGATTCGCGATAAATCTCCCAAACCTTTAAAATACAAGCGCCGGCTCCGTGCCTCTGTGTACGTGGAATATGCGAGAACGCATAAACTGCGGCACACGAGAAGAAGCTTCACAAACGCGGCTGACTAGATAGAACCTGCTCGCAAAACAGTCCAATACCCCCTTTTTTGTCAGCGAGGAGTTACATATACTGGGCCATTTATTTTAAATAAATAAAAAGAAAAACAATGAATATCTATCTTTAATTATTTCTGTAGAATTTAATGTCGATTCACTTCTTTAAACAGTGTATCAAAAAATCAGTAAACTTAAGTGATTAATTATGTAAACAAATATTGAATAACGAATTAAAATAACGACTTCTTAAACTCTTATAAAAATTCATTAACCCGAAGGATTTTGATGATGTAGTGCGGAGATAATGAATAAGCGTTTGAGCTCGCAAAAAAGAGCCCTTCGAGAATCTGTCCCATTTTCCGCGCGCGGCATTCAAATGGTTTTATGCGCGCCGGGAGCGCGAAATTAGCGTAGGCACTCCCGATCGAGGGGTAGAAAAAATTGCCGGCAATAAAAATAAATTACATGCATCGTATAACGGCGCGGAGGCGTAGGAACAGCCTCTGGAAAGCCGCGCGCTCCAAGGCGGCCGTCTATCTCGACGCCGCGCACCGGGAGGATCGGCCGCGCGCTCTTTCTGATTAAAATTGGGGTGCGTGTGCACGCCGTGGCCAATGATCGGCTTTCGCCCGCGGGGCTTTGCCTTCGGGATTTTCCATTCCTCTTCCGCTTTATAGCCGATCGAGCGCGCGCTCTTCCGCATTAAATAATCCCATCCGCGCACTTTTGAGCGCCGTTTCGAGCTACGCTCTTGGATTTCTTTTCCCGAGAATCGCCTATTCGATAAGCTACTTTTTACTCTCTCCCTCTCTCTCTCTCTCTCTCTTTCCTTCTTTCTCTTCCTCTCAATTTGTATTGTATTTTATGTCCGAATAGATGATGAATATCGATAGATAAATATGACTTAGAATGTGTTTTAAAATTCATAATTATTGTGACTGCGGAACAATTAAAAATTTATTTATTTCTTTCTTTACACTACCTTAAATCTTATTATACATACTTCAACAAAACGATATTACTAACAATAAAAAGGATAATATAATACAAGTGTAATGTTTTAATGAAAATAATAGTTTAATGAAGTAATGGATACGTCTTGTCATCATAATTTATTGAGAATTTATTCTTACATCATGACTGCACTTCAACCCAAATCTTGTGCAAAAATTAAAAACATTTCTCTTGCAAAAAATATCGAATGTCTGATAGTCACCAACTAATGACAGCAAAATCAATGGGAATTACTACTAAATGAGGCAAGTGCCTAGCACGGAAGTGTGTAGCACCAGAATCCATTCTAAAAAGGGTTATTCATTGAAATTTTAGTAATATTTTTAGTAAGGATTTGGTCGCAATGATTGCAAGAATCAAAAGGTTTCGCAAAAAACATGTTAAAAGTTAAAAATATCGAAAATATAATGAGACTGCTCCTACTAGTAACAATTATGTAATAATCTATTTAGATTGCTAATAATTCGTAGCAATTTTTTATTTAAAAATCGTATATAATGATGTAATAATTTTTCGTGATTCGAATTGTAGATTATTATCAAATAAGAAATAAAAAATTGACTTCACCCCTGGTAGAAAATTAACCAGAAAGAGATCATAAAGTGGCAAAATTTATGATCTGTGACCACTAAATATCCCAT
>JAXIUT010000009.1:27750719-27771469 GCA_035586675.1 Eurytoma californica | reverse complement strand
CTCGGTGCGCATCCAGGGTTCTGATATTTCTTTAATTTCACCTCTAGTGACAGATCTGGGCACATACCTATGGAAGATAATACTTCAGAGTTAATTGGCATTGTGTTAGAAATGCATGTGGAAGTAATCCTCTATACTTTCGTTAATAAACAATTACTTACATCCTTTGTACATTTCTTTATAATAAATTTATTTTTAAACAATGAGTCAAAAAATTATAATTAGTGCTACTGTTTAGTCTTATTTTTTAATATATTACCAGTTCAATTTTTAATTTTAAATTAAAATCCGGTACATTTAAAATAAAAAAAAATTAGTTTTTAAATCAATCTATCAACAAAATATAATATAATCCTCTCTTAAAAAAAAAACGATGGCAGTTCCTAAAATAACTCATCACGCGCATCGCGCATGTATGTGAAGCACCGATGGTTATCGCATCGCCGACACTTTTCCGCCTAATTGACACATTTTCAATAATTTTTAATTAAAAATTATGTTGAAAACAAGAAAATTAATCATCTAGCGGTAACTCGTTTTCCGCGCAGCCGCGACCAGTCCGAAAAAAGTTCAATATCAACGCGTGCGCGCGCGCGATAAAAGTAGAAAGTACCCGGGCGGCGCTCTAGCGGATTATTGACCAAAAGCCAGTGAAAATATTGTTTCTTTTAAGGTGCAAGTGGCTAGAGCCCGAGCATCGCCTAGAAAAATGAGGATAATGGCTCGAGCGCGCAGTGATCACTCGGTTGTCTTATCGCGCGTTTAACTACTCTCGCCGTAAAAAAAAAGAAGAGGGAGGTCGGAGGGGGAGGAGGAGAGAGTTGCATCGAAAAGCCACGGTAAACGGCTTATTAATGGTACGTCCGAGACATAAACACTTTACGTAAGGATATTATCGATCGATAAATCGGGGCCTACACACGCGTGCGCGCCTCGTCTCCGCTCTGTCCCTCCCTCCTCCTCCTCCACTGTACTTATCCACGCGGTTTATCGCTCTATACGTCCGTAAATACATACGCGTGCTTTACTCCTCCCGGGATTTTACGAAAATCTCTGATCAATGTGTTCTCGACTATTCAACAATTTGTAATAACCGCATCTCGTAATATTATAGTCACCCTTTATTGATGTACCTACCATTTCTAACTATGTCGATAAGAATTTAGTGCACTTAAATGCGTTAAAATTTTCACAAGCAGGATTTGCAAATTTTATTTTACGCGCAAGTGTCGATCTCTTATTTAATGAAAGAGCTTGACAAGAAATTAACGCGTTTCAGTACGTTTTATTTCACAAGATCGTACCCTGGATTAGTCAATCATCGGTTTAGAAAATGTTAAAAAATATATAAAAGTTGCATTTAAAATTGTCGGCGACTGGTATCTGCGTATGTCATTTATAAGCGCGCACGCCGCCTGATGGCCTCGCACGTCGTTTTTCTACTCGGACCAGCCGCATTCTTAAGGCGACCGGCGGAAAATCGTTGACGTTCATCCAGTTTCCAATGCAAAGTCACCTTGGCTATAAGACCAGTCAACGGCATCTAAGCGAACTTTTTGTTAATCTTTCTTCTACTTTGTTTAGCGAGCCGGTCACTTAACGAGGCTCATAAACCTGACGTGGTCACATTAATTTGAAAAACCTCGACGCAGATGTGCTCGAGTTTTTATTGTCCGCATCACTTTTTACTTACTATAAGTCGTAAAAAGTCAAACGTCGTCTAACGAAGTTTACTGAAATTAGTGCGCTTTATTGACTACCACTAGTCTCGTTTAATGAACTAGTTTGCAGTAATTAAAGAAAATCAGCATGTTCATAATTTCAACTCATTTTATTTTACTTAAATACTATCATCCATCTATAACAAATCTAGATAAACTCATTTGTAATTAGCCTGGCAATCAATTTACTCAGTTAAGTAATATTGCACCATTACAATATTAATCAAAGCAAAAGAGAGTTGAATTCGAAAGAAAGAAAAAAAGGAGGATCTAAACGTGAAATGAGCGCGGAAGTCGTAGTACACACATTAAACGTGTTTGGCATTAAAATGGGCAGGCGCCGTCCGGGCCAGTGGCCTCGGCGAGCTTTTCAGGATCGCAAGCTCCTCACCGGTGGCAGCGCGGCGCGTGCTTTGGATGCACACCTCCACTTGCGGCCTGATTAGCATCGGGGAGCCCAGGCGGCAGCGCCGCGGCGCAGGCAGTGGGTAGTCGATGCGCGAAGGCCAATGGCAGTCGGCGGCTCGCGGGGGGTGACTGCGCACACCGTGAGAGACAGAGAGGGTGGCGAGAGAGAGGGAGGGCGGCGCCGACGTCGCCCGGTGGTTGAGTATACGCGCGGCGCGCGCGCTGCGCGACATAAATATGTATGTATCATCCGGCGCTGCGACCTGCCCCACTACCCCACTGGGTCAGACTCATGTTTCATCACAATGAGCACCTTACCTCCTCGTACGCTCGTCCTCTCTTCTTCCTTTTCGCCCGGGAGTGCCGCTCCATTCAAGCGGATGTCGCGCCCTTCCCGGCTCGCGCCCCGATGAAAGATGGCCCCCTCCGATATGCAGATGCGCCAACCGAACGGGTGCCACCTTTGACGATCGCCTTCCAGCATTTCAAGGGTTTACGTATTTATACCGCACTTTTACCAGTTCATTCCACCAAGATAATTCGTTACTTTTTTGTATTACCAGATTGATTATTTCGTAGCTATACTGAAAGCTCCAGATAAGTTTGCTCTCCAGGTGCGGAAGTGTATCGAGTGCATAATTAGCAGATAGAACTGAAGAGCAGCCTAATCGTACAGGTGATGCGCCGGGGGTGTTGGCATGCAGCGACCGCACATCCCTCGGCTTTAAAGAGCGTGCGGGCTCGGCTGGCAATGAAACGGATAGGCGGACGCGGAAGGGGTGGGCGAGGGTAGGGAGGAAGCGCGAGCCGTGAATCCGAGTGCGGGCCTCATGAATACATGCAAGCCGCGAACTCGGCGCGGCGACGGGGACGAGGTCGGGCGGCGGCCGCTCTCCTCCAGGGGGAGGTTCGTCGCTGGATCCGCCGGTGCCGCCGCTCTCAGCTGACTTCGATCAGTGTGACGTTGCACGCAGTCGCTACGTCACGAGTCCCGGCCTCCATGACGTCGCGCCTCTATCTATACTCGCGCCCCCGCACGGGGGAGGGGGGCGGCCCTCCCGCTCGTGAGCGGAATAGGAGGCTGCGGAAGAGAGCCTCGGGGGCGGCCGCCGCGGCTCCAAAGCCGGGGGTAGCTCTTACATATTTATGCCGCGTACCCAGCGCGCAACACCCATTCCCAAGCTAACTATCTCTCTCTTTCTCTGTCCCTCTCCCACGCTCGCCGCCTGTTGGCCTTGCCACCGCGCGTACGCGAGCCGGAGGTGAGATGATGCTTATCGCGTCCTGCGCGTCCGCGGCTCCGCCGCGCAGTTGAAACAATGCGAGAGGGAAAGAGCCGGCGGCCCGCGGCTTCGTCCTTGTTATCGCCGCTCGCGTTAAATTGCGACCCGCCACCGGGATTAGAGCCAGTTGTTTCCAACTCCTCTTTTTTCCTCGTCTCTCTCTTTCTTTTGGACTTTTTGCCCCGGTACTCTTTTCCCGACGAGCTAATGTTACACTGGTGCACCGCTACCTTTATCGAGCCGAAAACTTTATTTTTCAGTATTTTATATACTCCGCATTTAACTATCATGATTTTGCTGTAATAAACACATGAGCGTACAATTAAAATCTAAAGTAGAAGCTCTTTTAAAGTAGAATAGAATAGAATAGTTGATTATTGTAAATATGACAAAGTACGGTGACTCAATTTAAAATTCGAATGAAATAACAAGTTTGAAGAGTAAAAGTGGACAAGAAAAAATTAATCGTCCGTCTCGCTGTCCAATGGAATAGGAGACAAGGGGGCGAACGAAGCACAGGTGGACAAAAGTCTCAGACGCGACAAATATACGAGACTCGGATTTTTGAAGCGGTGCGCGCGCGCAAGAGTCGAAAGAATAATGGCTCGAGGCGAGCGGAACACGTACGGAGACGCGCCGGTTAAAAAGGAGAATGACAGAGGAAGAAGAAGCGGGGGCCCCGGAGTCACGGCGTACGCAGGATGCGCGTGTCTCCTCGGGGCCGGTGTGCGCGCACCGAGAGATTGTTCGGGGAAAGACACGTCCGTCCGTAAGCCATATAGAAGTTCGTGCCTGGCGATCGGCCACTTCCGCTCCGGCGAGCGCGCGCAGGCGCGATCGCCTTCTTTCTCCTCTTCTGCACCTCTTTTGGAGACGCGCGAGGTCTTTTTTGTGCGCGAGGCGCGACTGCGCGTCGCCCGAGCTTACCATCTCTCGCTGTATGGAAATGACGCCGACACGCTGCAAAGCTACGATTAGCTTTGTCACGTAACTGAGTGGCCCCTTATTTACTATCCCACACGGCGAGAATTTCCTATGCTAAAAATTACGAAGCGATGATTAGTGATTTTGGCATCCAGTTAAGTTTGGTAAAAATTGCTACACAACGATGTAAAACTTAAACAGAATAGTATGTAATTTTTGTAGAATGATAAATTTATGGGATTTTTTACCAGGTTTCCTAGTAGAAAAACCTGAGGATTTGATGGGAAATTGGAAAACCTTTCCGGATTCTCGTTTGATTTTGTCCCATTCTTATATATGGGTCTTTATGGAAAATATAAAATTCAAGTCAGGATCTGTTCAGGAACAGTGAGACAAATCCCTATCTGATTTCTATACAGGTTGTGAGTACCAAATGGATCGCTTGCACCTGCCATTTTTGAGAAAATAGTCATTTTGCATCTACTAGCAAATTTTTTTCATTATACACTTTTAATAAAATCTCTTTGATTATTTAAATTGAAATAATAAATTTACATAAATCGATTCTTTAAATACTGAACAATATACTGCCATCGCATTTTTAAGAGAAACCACGTCAACAAATTTAACAATATCACAATTATTTTTCATATCTACAACAAGAGAAGCGTTTATTTTATATTAACACAATTTTATACTGAAATAAACAGTGGAGAAAAAGTTGCTGTCGTGAACTCTAAAAGGAAAGAATATTTTAGCGATCTGCATACTTCAGCCGCGCGCAAAATCTTTTTCCCCGGTGAAAAATTGTCGGAAAACGCCTAGACGATCGAAGAAAAAAGAATTCGAGCGTCAAGGAACGCACAGCTCGCGATGAGAAATTTTTCCTTTCGGTCTGTTATCGAATGACTTTGCCGGAGTTCCCTACAGTTCCTTTCGATATACGGAGGCTCCCCTCCTCCCGTGGAGGGGTTCCCGAGTCCGCGCAAGCACGCCGCTCCTCTCCTCGGCAACCCCCTTGCGAGAGCTGCCGCCGCCTTATAAGGTCTCGAGACCTGCGGGGCCGCGAGCGAACGAGCGAGCTCGAGGTATAGAGAACGAGCGAGGGAGAGGGAGAAGGAGAGAGCTGGCGCTCAAGGAGATGCCTGGGACGAGGAGCGAAAGAGAGAGGGTGGCTCGGGCGTGCAGAACGCGAACCGGGTAAAGCGCTCGACTGCAATTTTTCTCGCCACATACGTGACGGGAATCGGAATGAAAAACGGAAAAAAGGCAGAGCGCGCGAAGGGGGGCTGAAGGCCCAGGGCGGAGGGGGCGAACCGACGATGGGGGTGGTAGGAGGGGGGGGGGGCGCGGGCGAGCATCTCGCCTCGCCGCGCGCGAATTTAAGCTCGGGGTGCGCGGAATGCACGCGAGCGCGACAGAGAAACAAGACGAGCCAAAGGGGAATAGCGGCGCGCTGCGCGCGTATCTGCGAAAACGCTCTCGGATACTCGATCAGCGAAAATCCGTGTACCCCCGGCTGTGCCACCCGCCGGGAAGACGGGCCGCCGCTTTTTTACTCCGGAGCTCAGCTTTTTTTTATTAACCCAACCAGTGCACGGAAACTCATTTACCGATATTCATCTCAGGTACGTACATCGTTTTTTGACGATTGGAAAATCTAGAGTATACGTTGCGCGATTATTTCATGATGCTTTTCTGTTATTCTCTTTTCCTGTTTATCGCAAAAAAATGTGAAGTAAATAAAATCCGAATATAACAGTAAATTAAATATTGATGTAACTTTGGTAGAAGCAGTTAATCGAAGTAAGTAGTATGCCTACAAGCCGCAATTCAAGTTTATCCAGCGATATGAATACAAATTTATGTACAATATCCATTTGTAGACAGTTTCTTTGACGTGACGTCATTTTATGATTTTCTGATCGGTGCATTAGGATAATTTCTGATCGTCTGCGAAGCGTGACGCGTATAATGAAGATCAGAAGGAGGGGTTTCCGTAATTGTGGGGATATCGCGGCGGCGATCGCTAGCCGGAGAGAACGAGAAGGAAAATAAGAACGTGGCGAGGCGATATCGCGGAAAAAAGAGCTTTGCACCGTATGGGAGCTGGGCCCGCGAGGAGCGAGTAAATCAGACGTTATCGGCATTCACATTAGATCACTAAGTCTGATTCGCATTGACGCGAATCGAGCCTTTGGGGCGGAAAATATGATTGCTTCGCCCCGTTGTCTAGCCCGTGCGGCTAAAGTAGTGCGGGCAAGTGCCTACGGGGATAGAGAGAGAGAGAGAGGCGAGGCAGGAACGCCACGGCGTAGCGGGATTAATGCCACCCTCGGGGATCCACGTGCCTCCTCTCCTGTACCTTTAACCCCCGTGCGTGCTTATACGTGTGTGCATCCTCGGCCGGGAGCTCGCGCCGCGCTCCACATTTCCCGCGAATATTTCCCTTATATACCGATTCTTCTCCTCCTCGCTCGACCCCCCCGGGTGAGCCTTCCTCTCGGCCACTCCCGAGAATTATTTTCAATTATCCGGAGATTCTTCTTAATTGCCCTCCCAGCGGCGTCCTCCCTGCCCCGAGGCTTCGAGATATATGGCCTCCTTTCCTAGCTTTTTTAGGATCGGTGTCTTGATATTAATTTGTTTTTTTAGACTTAATAATGCATGGAAGTAGGACGCGGGCTCGTGCGTTCGGGGAGCTGGTGTCGTACATGCCGGCAAGTAACTGCGATGCGGACCCGATCCCTCAGGAGCAGGAAAATAAGTTCAGTTTAACAAGTTTCTCGAGAAGCGGGAACCTGGCAAAAGTACGGGTTATATGTATATCATTTGTCTATTTATATTAAAACGAATTTTACTTTGACGCTGAATTTGTATAATTTATTGAGATTAAAAAAGATTTCCAAAATTCACTCTACTTTTCAAAATCATACATTTACCTGTGATATAAATTGATATAAATCATTGAAACATTTTGCATGATTATTTTTTAAATTTGCAAATATTGTGTAAATAACGTTATTTAAATGAAAAGTAGGGTACAGATCAGACAATAGACCTGTTACGCAATGAAGAATTCCACTTAACTGTCTTCATTCTTTAATAAATTTCAAAATCAATAAACGTTTGCATATTTTATATGATTATAATTATGCTATTCTCTATATTCTGCAGAAATAAATTTTAACTTATTTTATTTCTAGATCTACAAATTATGTAAATGAATAAGTGTATATTATAACATCAACAACAGCACCTGTGAAATAATTATTCCTCTATATGAAAGAAGGTCCTTTACAGAGCCATTCTGTAAAAGTCCTTGCTATTTTATGCATTTCCAAAGCATTTACTCCTTTTTTACTAAACCTTTAGAACAGATGCAAACTTTGTTACTCGTCAACAAGAATTTCTTGGGATAGATCCTAACACATTCTTGTTGAAGAGATTAAAATAAAAGGATTCAATAATTATATAATATTTCTTTTATTCGAAATCCCGTTATTTGCAAATTAGCTTTTATAAAATTAATACATAATTCATATCGAATGCTTTTTTCCTTGACTTACAATTAAAACGACTTGTTTTCTTCTTGATCGATTCGCACTTTCGAAACAAATGAATAAATAGCTTTCCCATGACATATTTTATTTCTTTTTTTTATTTTTTCTTTTACGAAGTTGAACTTGATAAACCCGTGGGTGGTGCGTAAAAGTGCAGGTCGTCACCCGGAGGATCGGCTGAATCGACGCGTAATACGCAGCGTCGGTGCGATATGGAATGAGGCGCCTGGTTTTATAGCGTCACGTGCGAAGGCACGGCGCGGCCTGCCCATATATCAGTCGCGCGTCAGAGGGGAGACGTCGATATCCCCGATCAATCATTAATAAGGCCTGAAACCCCAACAAACATAAAGAAAATCCGCCATTCTTCTCGGGGCGCCTCCGTGCCCGGTCAGTCCGCCAGAAAAATGTATTACCACAACTGTTACGCCACGGATTGATGGAATTTTATATTTCTTTACGTGATTTCTGTCCGACCGCCCTAACTACCCTTCAGATCTTTGACCACTTCAACCTAGACGTGGTCGTCGTCTAATACAACTTTCATATGCGCATGTAACATTTTTTATTCATTTGCTTCACCTACAATCTTGGTAAATAGTTTAAACGCTTGCAGTTAATGGTTTAAAAAGTTATTCTGCAGTTCAAGGTTGATCAAGTCACAGAGATAAAGTAAAAACAAATTAACTTGATTGTAGTGTGACTAGATCAGACAGTTAAAGCGGAGATTCTTTTTTCAGGATACTGTCAAATAAACAATAATAATAACAAAATAAATGACTGCTATCGGTCAACCAATCACAACATGAAAGATACTAACTACAATGAAAGAGCTTATAAATGAATACAACAAAATAATCTTAGATATGCTTTACGACAAATACATTTTATTAGCTTAAAACACACTATTTCTTTTTCTTCAAATTTAAAACAAAATTGAGACTCAAGAAAAGTGTATTTCAGAATCTTCATAGAGTATAGTGAGAAACGTTGAGTTTCGGGTTCAGCGATTCGGCTAAATTCGAGAGCGAAACAGCCCCAAAATCAAGGTCCCGTATAGGGGCGGGGAGGGGAGTAAAAAAAGCTTTGCAATTTTTGCCGGCTGTACGGGGAAAGGAGGCGCGTGCGGCGACCCCCGTCCCTTTTTTCCACCCCAAAGTCCGCAGGGAGCGTCCGCGAGGCTGCGCAAAGTCGGCTCCGCCGGCGAAACGAGCGGATATCGCTGCGGTTTAAAACGTCGTTCTCTTTTCGGCGACGGCGCCGGCAATTGCCGGTACGAGGGGAAACCTCGATGTCGACCGAAAACCGGGGGATTTCGCGAGGATCAGCAGAATCCCAAGGTCCGGGTAGCTCGCGGTGGCCGACGCCGCGCACGTGTACACCGGCGGAACGCCTACGGGACGGGTGATTGAACCTCCTCGGGCATGGGGACAGAGGAATTTTAGAAATACGATCCCGCCGCAGCGAGAGCTAAAAAATGGAACGGGGGACTTTCCTCCCTCTCGGCCGTCCCTTTTTCCAGAGCCAAGGTATTTACGTATTTTATCGCGGGAATGAATATATTTTTCCTCATATTCTTATGCACGATACGGAAATCACAGCTTATAGTCTTCCTTTTAGCAGTAAGCTCAAAATTTTGACTGTCTGCTACATCGTTATTATTTATGAACCTCTTAAAGTATTTTCTTTGGGGTTTTAATGTATCTCAATGTTATTGAATTTCTTACGGCTGTATTGCAAATTCATCGTACTAGCCTCTGTACTTGTAAAAATAAATATGTGATTAAAATTTTTACTTCTCGTGAAACGATGAAAAAGAGTGAATTCATTCGATTCAAGTGATCATTCGATGCAATTGAAAATTGAACCAATCAAAGTCCAGACTAACGCAGCTTACGCTCGAATCGACAGGCTTTTCACTCTATATCACATTTAGAAATTTACAAAAAATGTATTAATAATCTTCTAAAGGAGTTCTCTTCAAATTAATTTCGGTTGATTCCCTGGTGGAAATCAAAATGCGAGTTAGTACAGTTATTGACAAATTCACAAAGTGCACTATCTTTGCAGCCACACTCGCTGTAAACGCAAAACTTTCTCGCTCTTTCGCGATCGTGAAAGATAATATACAGCGAGACTCACTGGGAATATACCTGACTATAAACTTCCGTAAAGGAAGACAAATGCAGGCTCGATACGGGGGTGATCGCCGTCGCGGGCGCTGCATCATTGATGCGCGCTCACACGTGTATCCGTGCAGGAGAAAGAGAGAGGAGAACTATTCCCCAAACGACGCTGTACATCCGCCGTTAAGGCCCTGCTTTATCGGCTCATAACTTGGGAGCGTTCGTCAACCTGCACTACGACTGATTGACAGGGGAGAAAAGGTAGATGCGTTCGATCATTTTCAAAGGCACAAACGTGTATTTTTATATTATTTTTGCTGACTTTACTAGCTCACCTTTAAATCTATCATTAAATAGTGCATAATATAATGAGATTTAATCGATGATTTTTATATTGTTCTGTATGTGAATATTTCTCGGTCTCATTTCCTTTACTCTCACATATATACAAGGTTTTCTAAGAGTCTGTATAAAAAACAAACCACCTCGAAGAGGAGCAACTAATTAGACTGATAAATATTTCGCTCGTTAAGATCGTTAAAGTAATAATTAAATGAGTCTGAATGAAGAAAGTATCCCATTTAAATCGCCAATAGCCATCCGATAATCCACGGCTAAAATTCACTAAATTCCTCATCGTTGTATGTCTCCTTTAGTTTTAAAATCTGAAAGAAGATAGTTTTATCAAAGTGCCTGCCATTTTTCTGAAAAAGTATTTGATAAAAAATATTTGAAACATATGTATTAATAGTTCTTATTTTTCATTAATTCCACTTAATCTATAATAATCGCCAATCTACCGTCTGAAAAAAACAAAGGGCAAAGTACTCACAGTCAGTGCTGAAAACCAGAAAATCAATCGAGCTGGCAAGTTCGTGCAGCGGGCGCCGGAGCAGCGGCACCACAAGGTGAAATCTATAACGCACGACGTCGAAAAGGAGGACGCTCGACCATCTAGTGCGCCACATTGTGAAATCCGGGCGGTATACATATATACGTAGGAAAGCGCGCGCGAGACCGGAGCCCGTTAAAAGCCGTTTTAACCCAATTATGCAGCGCGGTCTTCGGGAACCGCTCGGGGCCCCGACGCAGTGCCTCGCCCGATCAATCGGCAGATGAGAATCTCTCCCCCTTTCGGCTGGTCAGCGCGGGGTGCCCCGATATACGGCGCGAGCGCGGCTCTCCCGAGAGATCGCGGGGCCTCTGTTAAGACCCAGACGCCGGTTATAAGGCCCTTGGGCTGCAACAATGCACTCCTCGTTCTTTTGCCCGGGCAACTGCGCCTCCTCTCGCTCGCTCCTTTGGACTCGCGGTGTCTCGTAAATATAAATGATGCCGCGACGCGGTTATAGCCAAGCTACCGTACGAAAGTACGGCGAGTGCCTCGGCTGCCCCATCCTCTCGCCTCTCCTCTCTCCCTCTCCCTCCCTCTCTCCCTCTCGTGCGCGTAGGAATATCGCTCGCGGATACGTGCCGGCTGCGTATACGCGCGAGGACCAGGAGTAAAAAATCGAGAGGGCAAAAAGAGCAGACAGAAAATGTCCGGGGGCGAGAGAAAGAGAGTATGTGTGCGAGAGCGAGAGGGAAAGGGAGAGGGAGCGAGTTAAGAGCCCGGCCGGGATCAAGTCTATAGACGTATATTTTCACACTCTCGCCGCGCGGCTTACACGCGTACGTACAACGTGTTCCTCCGCCGATCGGGAACAATGCATCGCGCCGTCGACGCGCGCCAACCTCCGGGGCCTTGTATGACTTTAGCGTCGATTGCCTCGATTTAGCAAGCTAGTCACCGAGACCGCTTCTCTCACTCTTGCAATCAAAGAGTCGCTCTTTTCCCTTTTCCATTTGCATACCGGGGGATATTTATAGCTAACGCGACTCCTTGTTTCATTCGATCTCTCCGCTCAAGCTAATTATTTCGCATTGAGACGTATTTCTGTATGGAAATTTAAAAAAAAGTATTACATATCCTTTCGTGCGAACCGCATACCCCCTTATCTCCCGCAAATTGATTAGGAACTTTATCATGAGTTATCTTTCGTACCGATGACAAATTTCTCCCGCTCGCATGACGAATGCCGCACGATATTCGTTCATTAATTTAAAAAATACGAACGGCTCGTTGCACAATACGAGCGAATTCACGATGTCGGCGGAGATAGCGAAGTTTGAGTAATCAGGCCGCAATTAGCGCCGTGGCCAGGCGGAATTATTTCACGCGGGACAGAGTTGCTCGCCTTTAAGCTTCGAGAAAGAGAGCGAAATGAAAAATCCACTTTGCACCCTATAAATCCGCGCCATTCATCATAAAAGCGCCGCTACACGAGGAGTGCTCGGCCACCGACGTGTACAAAGGTGTTGAGCTAAATTATTCGCCGAGTCCCGCGTGAGATCTGGCAGTTTACATCACGCGTATTATAATGTTAATGATCGGTAGTGAGTCACGCGCCCGCGCAATATATCGCCGGCTCAATGACTGCATAAATCGCGCGCGCGCTATTCGCATTTGTATATCTCGCCGGTGCGCGTGCGCCTCTAATCGCCGGCGCTGTTTGCGCTCGCCAATAGGCGCCGGTGCGTGCGCCGCAGCCCCGACCTTTCCCGCTGCACCGTCGGCGGATTATCGGGACGGATGCGCCGCCGAGAAATTAAGTGCTCCATCGTTTTCTTCCGCGCGCGGCGGTTCGGCTCTGTACACTCCTTTCTCTCGGCGAGGAGCGCGATGACTGCTGTCGCGGCGACGCTGCACACGAGCGCGTCTACATTGTCTTCGGCATTACCTTGTTAGTCTGGGAAATATATTATTTACCCGTGCGCCGATAGCCGCGGCGAGCAACTCCCAATGGCTTAATTGACGTACTTGTGTGTACGTTTGTTTTATCGCGCACGAGCGTTCGATCTTGCGCGGGACTCCGCTTATGCTTATATACCTTTTCATTCATTAGATGGGCGTTTCGAAACGGTGATATAGTTGTCTCAGAAGTGCGAAAATATCCTTCCTTGTGCTCGCAGGCTAATTGACTGATAGCCGAGATCGCCTTATCGATTTGCGAACGATTAATGGCGCTTGTTTTTCCTCTTTTCTTCGCATTACGGTACACGCAGTTTCTCATTCTTATTAGTTCCTTTTTTTATTGATTACCGATAAAAATCAGAGATTTATTATTAGAAATTGCGTAAAGAAATTGCATTTCATCCAATTAGATGATCAAATAAAATACTGGGAATTAATAACAGGTTGGTACTTTGTTATTGAGACGTATTAGTGTCAATATCACAGCCGTTGAGTGCATTAGATTTAGCGATCGAGTCTGAGCGAACAAGAGCAAAAGCAACGTCTAGCGATCGCTAACTTCTTAGAAAGAATATTCAGGCTTATCGATGAGTATTGGACTCAATTTTCTCCCCGCCTGTGCTAATTCTCCCGTACGTCTGGGACGCGCGACGCGTCTGCATTCTCGAGTCTCACTCTCTTTTTATCTTCTAATTTACCTCGCTTTTTTCGTCTGGCTCGCGCGCGCGCTGCCAATAAAAATAAGTTGAAGGCTACCGCAGGCCGCCGAGGCGCAGATAAGCGCGCGGCCCGCGGCAATTACTCGCACCCTTCGCGCGCGCCGCGCAAAAGGACGAGCAAGAAATCGTGGGCGGCGGAGGCAGGGGGAGGGGTCTAATTTAAAAATTTGAGAAGCACGCAGTCAAGGCGATTTTCACGCATCTCGTCGAATTACGGCCCGGTGGCGGCGATGCTGCCCTCGCGCCCTTCTTTTTCTTCGCGCTGCATCTGTTAATAAACGCTCGCTGCCTCCGTCTCGCTCGCTCTCCCGGGAGAAGGAGGAGAAGGTAGGGGGAGGAGGAGGCGAAGGAAGGTGAAGTAGGTGGCTGCGGCGAGGCGAAGGGCGAAGAGGTACCGAGAGAGAGAGAGAGAGAGAGGCGAGAGGGGGAGGGAGGGGGAGATGAGGATGAAGGGAAAAGAGGGCGGGACAGTCCATTAGGTGGTATCGGGACCATCGCACGGTAGCACCACGCTCTCTGCATCTCAATGGGTTTCGCCGTGGCTCGGGAGCGAGCGGCGACGGCGCAACGGGCGCGAGCGAGACCGACTGATAGGTTTGGGCCCTCGCGTTCCTCTCTCATGGCCTTTGGCCGCGGGAGCGAGAGAGAGCCAGCGACGCCAATGGCAGCGAATCCCTTCGGGATCAATAGCAGTCGGGAGCAAAGTGCTTACCGTCTCTGCCTCTCTCCCGCTCTATCTCACTCCCTTTCTCTCTCTCTCTCTCTTCCTTGAGCTCCGTCTTCGTTCCTCTCGGTTCTCCGGTCGGCGGACAACACCGGTAGCCCTCGCGGCGTTGTCTTCCGATTCGCCGCCGCGGACGCCGACGATATACATTGCTACCTTGATCTTGCACGCGAGGTAGCTGAAAACCAGACGGAGACTACGCCCAGGGAGAGGAAGGCTTGCGCGCACACACGTACGAGCAGCACGTCACGTGTACTGGTTGGACCAAGAGCGTCTTGCTTACAGCAGCACCTTCGATCCTCCTTCGCGCGAATCCCTTCGGCTCCTCAGTGGTGCTATTCTTTTATTAGGAAATCGATTTTTTCTGTTCTCGTTATCGGGTTAGAGGTCTTTTTCTAAATGAGATTGTGAAGAAATTTGAGTTTCTTCTTCCGTTTATGTCCAGGATTGTTTACTATTTTAGTTCTATTGGATATCGTTTAGTATTCTTCCATCTTTTCCAATCGATTTTTCAAACATTTTTTGCCCATTTAATCGACAGTTTGAAAGTATCCCAAAAATCATTTCATCAATGTGAGAAAACCAGGCGATTTCTCGACAGGAATTCTTTCTTAAATTAACCTTCAGATTGCTAACAACGAAATACCTAGTTATCAAAATTATAAAGGTACTATGCCAAAGAAATTCCACACATCATAATGTCATTCTTACTGGTATCAAACATTGAACATTTTTGTATTCCAGATATATATATCCATAAGATTATTCTAGCATTCCTTATAAATTCGTCAGAAAGATTTTTTTTCAGTAAATATTTTACACATTCGTATTACTTAATTACACTTCAGATAAAGTCGTTGTAAACTTCAATTACAATTTAATTTCGGTTCAAAGATCGAACTGAAATAATCGCCTTTACACGGGGCGAACGGAATGAAAAATAATTAAAGGATACGATTCAGTGCTCCGAAAGAAATACACATAAAATGAGGTAAAAAAAAAAGTTGGCCGCGGCCGACAATTGGGCAGGGCCCTCGCGAAATTCAATGAATTTCACTAACAGGACAGTTACGCCCATTAAAAAAGGCCTTTTTTTCAATGACTCGGCGAAACTGATTGCGAGCACGCGCGCTCGGCGCTCGCCGGTAAAAATAAAAAGTGCGCCCATAGCCGTGTACGCCGAGCGAGCTCGTGGCCAGGATTTTTATCGTACAAAAAACGAAGAGGCTCGCGTCGCGCCGCCTGACCACCGCGGACTCGCACATCTCAATCTAAAAAATCCATTAGCCCCCCTTAACCCCCCCCCTCTCTCTCTCTCTCTCTCTCACTCTTTCCCTCTCGCACTCCCTGCATCGACCATTAGAGTGTAGCGGGACGAAGGGACCGTGGAGAACTGGTGCACGCGCTGGGAGGCTCGACGAGAAGCACTCGCTAATGGTCAGCTTAATCGGATTATGCGACGAATTGAATTATATGGGGAATTGCATTTGTTTTGGCGTTTTCGCGTTCTGCGGATCTCTCTCCCTCTCTCTCGCTCCCACGTGGCCGCGTATACACGCACACACACACGAAGGATCTCTACGGTCGGCTACTAATGAGCCCTCGATGATGAAGGCGCGCGCTCGGGCAGCGACGCTGCACGCGCCTCCGTCTACACGCGAGTGCATACACACATGTGCATATATATATACGGCCCATTGATTCTGCGAAGGAGAGGAGGTTGCGTGATGCGCGACCGAGCGCTGATTATTGAATTTAAGTACGCGCGTAAACTGCCCGTCGGCCATAAATCTTCGCCGTCGACTGTCAGTTCCGTAGACGACGTTTTTCTTTCGATTTTTATGAAATCGCATAACGCTCGTTACGTATACATACCGGGAAGTCGCCGCGATACCTCGCGTCCTGGACGCATCGGGGTAATGTTACTTTTGCATTTTCCTCGAGGATAACTTTCGATCCTTTGGAAACATTATTACGATCGTATTCTTTTTAAAGTTGAACGGTCTTAGAAAGCGATTGTGCTGTTTTGCTAAATCATGATTAGGGATTTGAAGATTTAATTATCTACTCTACTGTCACAGGTTCTAAATTTCGTCGGCACTAAAATACCGATGAAATAATAAGTGAAGCGTTTGGCAGTCGTAGGATAATTGAATTTTAATGAAATGAAAAAATATTGCTTCCTCTTGAATGATGCTTGGAAGACGTACGGTTCTGTAATCACTCAAAAAAGTTAACTACGCGTGAGAACCCGTCAAAATTAATAAGTGAACGCGTTATATTCGAGGCATTTGAAAGTAAAAGAATTATAAATGACAGAAATTCTTTATAGGTTGATATATTTAGCAAAAAAGTTTTAATTATTTTAGTTAACAACTTAATTAATACACGATGATTTCTGTATCGTTGATATTTAACGTTTGTTATTTAAGATGATTTTATTAATGTTCTTTGTATTCAGACGAAATTGACACATCAATTATAATTACTAAGCTCTAAAATTATTCCATTTCAAGTAATACTTATTTAACACATTTAACACTGTCCTTAATGTATGTATAACTTTCTTTAAATTTTAAATTAGAATATTAAAAAGACATTTTATATTAATAACGAATCTCCAAATGTGTTGAAGTATATCGCTTACATTCACTCAACACCAACATTTAAATTTTTATTCAATTTTTATAATATCACCAAAGGGAAAATCTCATCAGGACTGTTACTGTGCATCTGTCGTTTAAAAATGCTGTTTTTTCTTTTATCAGATGATAAGAGCCAAAATATTTTAATTAAAAAAAAGAAAACAGGTTTACTCGAAAAATCGATCAAAGGTACAACCGCCGCCGTAAATTGAACGCAGCTACTACACGTTTCTCGTATCGATCGTCAAAATTTCGTCGCGTGTTTAGGCGACGGTCGCCGAGGTACGGTCGCATGGCTTCGTCGGCTGCTTAACTGTACCGTGACCTCCTCTAGGCGAGTGCCGCGTCGAAATTCTTCGTCGAGGTCTCTCCGTGTGATCTTCGGCCTTGATCGAACGGCTTAGGAAGATTCCACGCGAACGCCGGAATTTCGGGAGTCGACGGGCTCGGCGACACTCGATACGCTGCCTCGCGTCAGGTGCACGCGATACACCCAAATTGATGTAACACCAGCTTTCATCAATCATGTTTCACTCGAGGGTAGCGTGACGTTACACCTCGCCCTAGGTACCACCGCATTTATTCCATCCGTACCAATTTCGAAAAAAAAGAAAAAAACTGTCAACTCCGAATCGAGTTCGCCGCTCCAGTTTCTGGCCAATCTGAATTCCTCGCTGGTAAGATCACCGAGCGGCGTTACCCTCAGTCCCCGCGATATTGAAAGTCGGCAATTTAGTATCGTTCGACGTCATAACGATAAAATGCATCGCGCAACAGCGGCAGTCGGCGACAATGTTGTAAAGCGTCGCGCGAAGGCCGTGGCGGCGGCGCGCTTCGATCGGCGACGGCGCGAGGTGAGGTAAGCCCCCCGGAGCCCGAAGGTGGTCGAACGCCGACTAGATTTTCCTGTCAATAAATCAACGCAAGTGGTATAGAGCGCCTGGCCTCGGCATTTCAGGCTAGCGCGCGCGCAGGCCGCTCCCTGCTTCCTTATTCATGCGCGCCGAGACTCTCGACAGTCGCCCGGCGACGGCGGGGAGCAGCTCTCCGCCTGGCGCGCGCTCGCTCTGAAAAAACATCATCCTCCATTACCGTCCATCTTGCGCCCGTCGTCGCGACTTCCAATCCTTCCTTCCCCTCGATCTCGCGAATATCGCGAGCGCGCGCTCCTCTCTTTACTTTACTCTGCCCGACGTCCGATTCGCGCGCCAGCGCACTGCCTCCCGAGTCCCGTCTTCCCCCTTCGATTTTTTTTGCGACTACGTTTTTTGTCTACCTTGGCTTTTTTCTTTTGCTGCCGAGCGCGCAACAGCTCCCTGCGCGGGCTGAAAATTGCCCGCGAGTCCGCTTTGTTCTTTTATTGATGCGCCAGGCCGCGGCGTTTCCTTGGATTACGCGATTATAAAGTCGCGCGAGCCGATCTTTCCTCCGCCTTTCTAATGGCGTCGTAAGTCTGACGGAACTTTTTTGCTCGGTGCGTGCGAAGCGCGGCCACGAAAAAACTGCTCCCCGCGATTGATGAGCTTCGCTTTGCAGGAGATACGGGAGAGTTGAACGGCTGGCAAAAAAAAGAGCGCCGGAAAAAAAGAGGAGTTTTTGCTCGTGATTTTGCGCTGAAAAAACTGCGGGATATTACTATAATTTGAGACGCACAAAGGCCAATTAACAATCTAACCTATTTAGCTGATGATAGTTTAATGGACTTATACATTGATTTATTATGACTCTAATGCTTCTTCTTAATTTACTGATTTTTGCCACAAGGGTTTCTTCAAACTCATATAACGAAGCAAATTCATTGTACATATATCTGTGTAGATGGTATTCATCTTTTTAGTCAGTATAATATAATTTGAAAAATATGTGCTGTGTCTTCGAAATTGAAATTTACTCTCACCTGAAGTTCGCAGAGTAGTTCGCAATTAGAGTCACAAATCTAAGGAAAATTTAATGCTAAAAACGATTCATCTATTTTTTTGTCTCGAGCGCTAATTATCCATCACGTGTACCGAAGAGTCGAAAAAAAACTTCAAGAAATAGCAAGCTGAATAATTGCGTTTCACGATGAAAAAGTGTATCTGCTATCAATCTATTTAATATCCAGGCTGAAAAAAAGTTTAATCGATTTTCAAGTCTGTCCCAGAAGTATACAGATGATCGGGCTCTAATGACGTTAATGCGAAATTCAGTCGTTTGATAAAAAAGCGCGCACTTGTATATAAAATGCAACTTACTCGGTATCGTAAAGTCGTCTATAAAAATATGAGAATTTTATGCATCCCCGTAAAGTTAATACTATCAGCGCATTTATGCATTGAGATGTTTTCTTTTTTATATCCACGGCGAGGCTCCAATCGCAGTAAAGAGTTGGTAAATTGCGTTGTGCTCGAGTTTCGCTCGCGTTCGGCGCTTGTAAAACGAGGTTACAGAGACATTTACCTAGCGCATAACGACGCACTTCAATCTGCGATTTCCTCGAAACGAAACGCCGATGAGCAAAGTAAATTCAAACGTCCATTTTACGATAGATCACGCCTTACTGCCGCGCTAATAGCGTAACATTTCAATCGCGTCGTACATTACCGGAGGCTCCCGGCGCATTATCGCGCGCGTCGATATACTACTTCTCGCTTCCTCCCTCTTTCTATCTCTCTCTTTTTTTTTCGTCATCCGCCGGTAGATTAAATTACGAATGATAAATGTAAGCGCGGCTTTTGAGAAAACGAGCGCCACGGCTCTGCGTGCATGGAAGCGGGGAGGTACGCGAGCGAGCGAGCGCGTTAACTGGACATTGGCTACCGTAGAGCCCGAGCGACGAGGCGGGGGCAATTCCGGACGGATGTACGAGGAGATAAAGTGAAATGGCGTCGCCATTTAATTGGAGCTTCTGACGCGTTTCTGGCATTAAGTATGATGTTGCGTTGAGTTCAATTAAAATGGAAATCGGGGGATCCTTTCCTCCTCTCTCTCTCCGACTCGCTCCGCGCAACTTCCACTTTGTCGAGCGCTGTTCCCCCCGTCCCTCTCGCTTGCGCGCGCGCTGAATTTACACCTAGGCGGGATCCGTGATGACGCGCTCGCACACGCAGACCCGGTGGTAAACACGTCGGCATCCCCCCGCTCGGTGTGTGTACAGCTTCCAGAATACGCGGGCGCTGAAAGTTCGCCGGCGCGGAGCGACGACGCCTGAAAATAGTTCGGGCACGCACTCGCCTCGGCGCTCCCTAATGAACACCCGAGATTAGAAATCGTCGTCCTCCGAACCCGCGGCGGATATCGCTCGCAATTAAAATTGAAATATCATCGGTGTGGTCCCTTCGGGGCCCTCCGCGCGGCGCAGGCCAGCGGCGCGTTCCCCCCCCCCCCCCCCCGCGGAAAAGGGAGGGAGCGGAGAGCGGAGACGGCATTGATGAGCTGAAAAGGTTCGCTCTCCAATTAACATTCGTGCCTTTTAATTGATTCTCCTGATTCTCCCGGTTTCCGTTATTTCTATTTTCGATTAAACAAGGCGTCTAACTTGACGCTTCTTTATTCTTCCTTTAATTACCTCTTCGAGGTTTAATTAATGTCGTCATAACAATTTGTGTTAGAAACATTGTGTGCTAGTGCGCATTTTTATATGAATAAATCGATTTTAGAAAATTAGTAGTAAGATTTTTCTATAATTTTATAATAATTATAAGTTAATTAATTAATTAGAAAGTGATGAATAAGAGCAATGTGGTTGTGCTTTTCATTTCACCTCTGAAAAGTACAATATTTAGGACACAAATAAATGGAGAAAAGACGTGTCGAAATATATGTCGATTTATATAAAAATGATCATTATTTTATTATCAAATA
>JAXIUT010000009.1:27715389-27741282 GCA_035586675.1 Eurytoma californica | reverse complement strand
CTCTCTCTCTCTCTCTCTCTCTCTCTCTCTCTCTCTCTCTCTCTCTCTCTCTCTCTCTCTCTCGCTCTCGCTCTCTCGCTCTCTCTCGCTCTCTCTCTCTCTCTCTCTCTCAGTCTCGCTCGCTCGCTCCTTTGGCTCCTTCGCTCATTATCCGCGAGCATATACTCGTCGCGCGCGACGAAGGCGCGAAAGCGCGCGCATTATGCGTCTCGCTCTCTCGGCCGGTCATTCATTAGCGGAGTATGGTCGGGAGGAGGGCGAGAGAGCCTGCCCATTACAAATGCATTGGATAATAAACGCGGCTGCTGCGTCTCGCGGAAGGAACCGCGCGAGCTTTTCTTCGACGATCCGCGGCGGAATCGCGAGGGAACGAGAGGATACCCCCTGCTGAGTATGAAGACAGTAAGCTCGTTTCGCTCGGGCTTTTTTTGTTTTAATTTAAAGCCCCGTGCGTCTATTGTTCTCCCTTTTGCAGGGCAATTAGCCCCCTGTGCAGCTGATCCATTTTCCTGCTGCACTGTGCGCGTAACCATGCTTATAATTGTTTTTGAGCAGATCTAATTGATTACTAAAGATTTCTCGCTTCGATTATCTTTGAGTTTGGCACCTAATAAATTATTTGTTCAATATTTTGCTTTAAATACGACAGCATTAAATTTAAAAATAGAAATATTTCTTTGTGATAGCAATACTTTTTTACGCAGGTTCCATTGTGGGTAAAAAATCACAAATTACAAAGTATAAATGGTTGTTACGCGGAGCTGAAGTGCATTTATCAAAAAATATTTACGATTCCACGAACTTTATAAATGTAAACATACGTTACTACCGTTACTCAGTTATATCGCTCGTGCAAACATAAAATTTTTAAGCTCTATAACATAATATTAAAAGCCGTATTTCACATTAATACTTTTTTTATGTACTGCTATAAACATCACAATTATCGATGTTTTGCAACAGTTTGGTTTTATAATTCTAGAATATATGCCGCATGCTTGCATACCAATAGAATACGAATCAGATTGCATATTGGTAGTTAAATGAATAGTTATAAAAAATTCAGAAAATTAAATTCAGTCATATTCGTTTATATCGATGATTAAATTGAAAGCGCGACTTTCAAATGAAGCATAGATTTGCTCCAGCGAAGTTCCGAAAAAATGCGCATTTTCAATAAAATGTATTTTTGAAATGAAAAAAAAAGACGCGCTCGGCAAAATCCATACGCTTGCAAAACAGAAAATCGCCCTTTAAAAAAAACCAATAAAAAAAATGCAAAGGGAGCGCAAGGCGAAAAAAGCAAACGGCCGAAGCGGACGTATAAAAAATATTACCGCCAATGAAAGTACGGTCGAATTAACCGTATCCCGAGCGCAGAGATACGGGAGGATTTTTATGTGCCGCGGAACAATTATTCATGGCTGGGGTATTTATGCTTCTCGTACGGTCGGACGGGCATCCTCGCGCCGGCCATCAAACACGAAAAATCGGCGGCGGCCGAATCGCCTCAGGGACGCGGCAGATTGCACGATCGCACATACGAATACCTCCGAGCGAGCGGCTCTCGGTGCCGAGCAGGCGCGCGTGTATGCAATATTGCGTCAAACCATGTGTTTGTTTTATTAATGCGGACCGCGGCCTTCGGGCTCCGGGCTTTCCATCGCGCCCCCACGAGCGCGAGCGCCGCCGCCGCAGCGACGCTTTCTCACCCACACGGCCATCGGATTCGTTACGATTTATGGTAATCCACTGGATGGTTTAGAGGACGAAAATTGTCGGCGATTCTTCCGCGGCGCACCGGATAATGCTTCTATTTTCAATTTTATTTTCAACTTCGTTTACGAAAATCGCCGGCGCAATTTTTACGGGCGTCGCCGTAAAAATCAAATAATGTTATCGGATTCATAAAATCGCTGCTTCGTTGCACGCCGTAAAAGCGCTTTTTTTTCGGTCCCGCGCTGGCTTCGATTAGCTCCGGTGATTTTCGCGTAAATTTTTTTTTTATCCCGGGTGCGTATGAAAAATGTATTCGTATAAACCTCGTTTCTTTTACTGATTAAAGCGAAAGATTAATTATGCAGAAATTCTGACCCGGCTACTTTCAATTTCAGATAACGATAAAACCATTTCTTTTTTTGGGTTACACGTGTCCAACTTGCCACTCTATTACGAAGGCCAACTTGTGCACTCTTCACTAAAAGAATGTCAACATTTGAAAGGACCAAAAAAAGAGAAACTACTATTTCTGTTCTCGCAGCCTACAACTGTAGTATTTTATGTCAAATATTTTATCTTTAAACTATTATTGCTTCTTTGAATTGAACTGCAACTTTTTCTTTTAAATTTAATTACATCAAATTTATTTCCTTGATTTTTAATTTCTAATTTCATTTTTTAATTTCTGCCTCCAGAATCAATGTAAATGTAACTTTCCTGAAGTAATATCGATTCTAAATAAAAAGTGAATAAAAACTGCACTTTTTTAAATAACTATACTGAAGAATCGCTATTCACTTTTTAATCAGGATTGAAACCTTAAATATCATTTTGCTATATTTTACTAGAACACAAAAAATTCAATTTACAGAAAGAAACAACCGGATTTTCTGATTGAAAATCGCATGTTACAGATTGTTACACATGCCGATGTAATAATTGTAATTGAAAAAATGCGCGATTTATCAAAGTAGCGAAGATCGTTATTTATTGTTTTCAGGCTGGCAAGGGCTCGAATTTATGAAAGTGCTTCGCGTCAGCGTAATGATTTATAATGAAAAGCGTTAATTAATGAGAATGTACGGTGTCTTTAAAAGATTCAACCCGCGAGGTCTGTGTCGTGTTGGAAGAACCGCCTAAGGTATCCACGTATACATATATACAGTCCCGCAGCCGATGAGCCTTTAAACCCCCGTTATCTCGATCGCGCCGGTCTCTCTCGCTCTCTCTCTCTCCCTCGCTCGATTGACCGGCTACCAGTTTCTCTTCTGGCGTTGAGCGCGAGAACGAATCGCCAGGGCCACCGGTGGAATATAATTCACGCGCCCCAATGACAAGATGCCGGAAGATCCGAGACTGACGCGCATAAAGGTCTGCTCTGCCCGTGGGCCCGCGAGCCGGAGGGCCGTATCGCGCCGATTAAACGCCGCGAAAGCTCTTATATGTGCCGATTCCGATGCAAGCCTTGTCCTTTGCCACGACGTTTATCCGATTTTATATTGCAATCGTACACCTGCGGCTTTGTAATACCTCAGCTTCCGACTCTCAATACTGACACTTACTACGAGTTTTAAATTTATGCCGTTGTGCTATTCCTATTTTTCATTTATCCTAGTTATAATTTTTAAGTAGTAAATGATTAATCTTTTGCATATTACGAAAACAAATTATATCCTGAACCACTGGTACCAATATACTTTTTGTATATAAAAAAGTAACCTTTTAGGGTACTTAATTATGATAAGTCAAAATTAAACGAAAAAAACAAATATAATAAACTATTGTTATCGAAAACATGAATGCAGCATCTTAAATTTTCTAGTTTCCTCAATTAAATCGCTTCATTTTCTCTGGCTTTTAGTAAAATTGCCTTGAAGAAATTACATACAAATTTACGAAGTGACTATCAGGTTTACATTAAAATCGTTTTATCTTGTACACGAGTTAAAAATTAAAAATTCTAATGTTTTTTCTGTTTGCTAAAAATCGAACGATATATAACGTGCAGGAAATAAAATTAGAAAGTTCAGCTGTACGCAAAACTCTCGCAAATAGATTATTGTTATCTTAGTACCAGAAAGTATAGTTAGAAAAACATCATTTACTTTATGAATTAAATATGCAGCAAAATTTAATAAAATAATAATGCAATCCTTTTATGCAAATGTAACACTCGGCGCTGCGTTCTGGTTAAACGAAACCATCGAAAAAAAAATCCACTTCGAAGCGGTATTCCCAGATAGAACTATGAAGACATCAGCAGAGGCGATAGTTGAAACCGCATCTTGGAAGTGCGTACGCCCACTCGATTCCCTCGGTGCAGAGATACCGCTAGAAATCTCGCGATGCTTTTACTTTCTAGAAAAGGATCGGAGTGCCAGCGCGAGCTACTCGCTAACGAACATCGTTTCCGTTTCGTTATGAACACGCGTCCCGAAGAAAAAAAGTTCGAGCACGTTCCCGACGGTATCCCGGCCAGTCCTACTTCTTTCGCAGATAATCCGCGCGACAAGTATATATCCTTCTCGTTTTTTTTTTCTCTCCTCGCTCTCCTCTCCTCTCGCGCGCAGAAAGACGCCCAGATAAGAAACTGGCAGGCGCGCACGTAGAGGAAATTTCCAGTCGCGACTCATAGACAAACTGCAGAGCTGAACGGCGTGTAATAGAGAGACAGAAACCGGCATGATCGCGCCTTGTCGGCGCTTATCTGCGCCTGAGATCTCGAAAAGTGCCGTGCAGTCGGGCGCGCTCTCTTCGCCAATCGGAAGTATATTACGGATAAATGCCGCGAGTGTGCGCCTTTTTTTTTCTTCTCCTCGGCCGCGCGCCAAATGGGAATAAAAAAAAAAATCCTCCTCGGCCGATTAAGCGCGCGTAGCCGTGAACGCTGCCGTCGCTGCACAGGTTCTCTACGGAGGCTCACGCAGACAGAGGCGAGGCTTAAACGCGCGTATAAACGAACTGGACTGCGATCCTGTTTACCTTCGTCGCGCGCGCGAACGGGGTATTACGTAATGCGCAAAGTCGTTTGGCCGGCTGATATAGTGCTCGCAGTCGTCGCGCGGCTTTGCACCGTGCGCGCGTGCTCGGCCCGTAACGAGCTTAAGAAGCTGGACTGCCCCACCCGCCCGATGCGCCAGCAGATATTCCGGCCTCAAATTCGCGCGGAGATCCTCGACGGCGAAGCGGCCAAGGTGTCATTGCTGATGGCTTTTTTCGCACTTTTAAGGAGGCAACAGCTGCACCTCAAAACCACTAAATTCTAATTAGCGCTCGGCGGAGAGAAAACCGAACCTTCGCTATATATTTAGATAGCTTTTTCGAAATACACGACTAGCATCAAGGACGACTATGTACTTTGTCGGAGATCTCTTGTATATTTTTATTTACTTATGTCTATCATTGATATAAAGAAAAATTTCTTACATCAATAATTAAACCTATAATTGTACATGTTTATATTTAACGCAGGTATACAAAATGTTGCTCTTTTATAAATCACGCAAGCGTATCAAAATATGAAATTATCGCTTGAGTAACGCACTATTAATTATAGTTTATTTATAAAATAATCAATTATAATATAGAATAGGACGTTATTTAAATGATCGAAAAGACTAATGTCTCCTTTTTTATTAGAGAAAAATGTTTAGTTATAGAACTTTGGTATCATCTACGACTTAAATAAATTTAATGTAAATGCCGATATTAAAGTGTTTCATTAATAATCTTTTATTTTCCCAGCTTTAACATTAATGAAAAATGATTGCGTAATTAAATCGGAAATATGATTAAATTGAATTTTTATTGTATCACTTACTCAAAGGTAGATTTAAGGCATAATTCTTGAACAACTAGTCTCATACGTAATGTCTCATAATGAAACCGCAATCCGACACCGTCGTTTCCAAAAGTTGTCACGGTAAGTGGACTTTCCCTTTCACGCTGCTCGACTTTTAAGTCTTTCGGTTGGTTGTCTCAATCTTCGAGTCCGAAGTCACCTGCAAAACAATTTATTCGTCAGTGAGCAATTCCCACGACCCGCTAAAAACGCGTATATCCCCCAAAGCAAAGAAAAAAAGGAGCGGGCGTCTCATAACCATCTGTCGCTTCGTAAAACCAAACGCGCGTCGGCCAGGTCCGAGATGGAAAGTGGATAAAAAAAGGCGCGCGCTCCGTCGGATATTTCCCAAGTCGTAGGTGTCGCGAGAGGCTGGCACGGGCGACAGAAACGGGATCAGCGTGAACTTGAATCAAGGACGTGCGAATCGCGGCTAACGAGAACGGAGCCTAACGCTCGCTCGTCCGTCTCTCCCCGCTGCAGCGCAGCACGCGGTTGGCGTTGCCGCGCTGTTACTGCTGCACGCTCTTTCGCAATGCATAACCTCAAAGGTGGAATGCGTTTAACACTCAACGCCTACGGGACGCCTCTACACGCGGCTCGAGAACGCGCCGTCCCAGAACCTTGAGGAAGAAAATGTTACAACACACGATCCTTTGAATCTCGACTGGCTGCCAAGTTAAAGCCACCATATAGTCCTCTCTCGCTCTTTCTTTTTTTTTTCTCTCTCTTTCTCTCTTTTTCTTTCTTTCTCTCTCACGACGTCGAGAGCGAGACGAAGTCTGTGTAAAACCGCGCTCTTGCACTTACCTGCCTCGCGTGCACGTACGTATGGATGTGTAGCGATGTACGCATACACTTCTCACGCTTTTTTGCAAACCTCCCCGCAGCGCGCGCGTGTCTTGAGAGCGCGCGAGTCCGAACCGAGAGAAGCAAATATTTAATTGCCGCTTTTCTTCGCGATTAAGAACGTTGATCGAGCGAGAAAATTGTCAGTCTCCCATGTCGAGTGGAAAAAACTTTTATGACTGCTTTACGCGCTATTGCGATTTCGCGCTTTCAGTTTAATCGTTCATTTAATTAAATGACATTTGCTTGTGTTGCTTGCTTTTTTTCTCTTTCTTTATTGTGAGCGCGGGATTGCGCAAGTCAGAACGATGTTTGTTTGTTTTTTTAACTCAAGATATTAAAAACTAATTTCTCGTTATTTTTCAGATTCATAAACAGTTATATCAAATCAATTTGTACAGATGGTCCAAAAGCAAACAGACTTTCAATGAAAAATTACCAACGGACAGTCGAAAATTTCAATTAAAGGTATGTTAAGTGACAGACAATATGAAAATAAATGAAGCCTTACAGCTGATATATGATGTATTGTTAACCTTTTTTCAGGTCCTACCGAATTCGGCGTGCCAGCAGTCGTTTGATCGCCTACCGGAATTTACGCGTCGATCTCGGTCAGAATATCGTACACATCAAGATAAAATATGACGATTAACCGTCCAGCTCTGAATTATTGGGATTCATAAATGACACTCCAATCAATCTTAAACTTGCTCTTCGTAAAACGGTAGTACATTCTTATTAGATTACGAAGTAAATCATACATCCAGTGGCATGTGGTAAAGATGAATGAAACGAGTAAATATTTCATTAAAAAATAAGAGCAACTTTTTCAATTGTACACTACTTTCTTCATAAATCCACGTGACACAAAATAAGCGATACACTTATAATTCTTTCTTAATATAAAACGGGTTTTTTTCATAGCCGCGATAAAAAATGTCGTATAGGAAGTGCCGACAAAGATAATATCCAGTGTTTTAAGCCTTTCTCCCGTTTGCTCCGTCTCTTTCGCTCCAAAGCCATTAATGAATGTAGGGCCCCATACGCGGCGAAAGGAAGACTAGAGTCGGTATTCCTCTTATCCAAGAGTATCGGGCAGCGAGTCCCCTAGTTAAGCGCTCGACGCGGCACTAGATCAACGTCGCGCTACGCGGCCGGGCGTCTAGCTTTCGGCAGGGCCTCAAGGAGGAGCTTAGAAAGTCGCCGCGAGGCCCTAACAAATACAAGGCACATCCTCGCTCTCTCTCTCCTCTGACGGGCTGCCCCGGCGAAAATCGAGCAAAGAGGAAATCGGGCAGAGGCGCGCACTTGCCTCCGGGGCAGCTCCTCGCTCTCTCCGCCTCTGCTCTCCTTCGGCGGCGGAGAGAAGACGGCGCAGCAACCCCATCCCCGGGATAAAATGCCATCGAAGGAATCTGGCCGAAGCTAGGCTGTAAATACTGGCGGGGTGACGTTACGCAGAATGCAAGCGACTCCCTCCTCTCTCTCTCTGTCTCTCCTACTATCTCCCTTCCTCTCGGCTCGGGCCCGTGAATAGGAGAGACTTTTCGCAGAACAATGCATCGCCGCGCTCCCGATTACCTTTCTTTCGGCGTGTCGCCGAGCCTCGGCCGGAACGTGCGAGGAAAGAGCGGCGAATAAATCGCCCGGGCCGCTCCTTTTCTCCCTCGGCGCGGCGGTGCGACCAACTCCGCTCGCGGCCAGAAATTATTGCGTCCTCGAAAATCTTCCAAGAACATCATCGGCGCGCTTCTTTCCTTCCTCCTGTTCTCGTCTCTCGGGTGAAAGAAAGAGAGAGCAAGAGAGAGAGCAGGAGAGAGAAAGAGAGAGAGAGAGAGATAGAGAGGAACGGGTAGTGCGGCGGCTCGACGCATCAAAACTCGATTTAAGAGCCTCCCGTGCAACTCGAGCGAGTCAGCCCATAACGCCTTTTTAACTACCGTAAAATTTATCCCTCTCAATTTCTCGTGCGCGCTCGCTTTAATAGACGCGTAATCAATTTTACCACCGGCGGAGAAAGAGAGCTTGTATGTCGGTAGCTTCTCGAGTTGCGCGCGATGCGTTTGCGCCTCGCCCGCGTGTAATCTATGCGCGCTCATCTCGGAGGAGATCGCCGCCGCGAATGCCCGCGCCGGACGCCTTACTTTCCCCTCGATTAATGGCGTTGATTTTCTATTTATCTAGCAAATTTACGGCGGAAAAACGTCCACCGGATTGCTTCGTGATAGCGCTAATACACGTTACTTAAATAGATCGTTACACATACTTACGACCTAATTAAACGTTTTTTCCCTAATTTTCATTTAGATTATCGACGCAAAAGTTTATTTAGCTTTCAATTAAAAATTTTAAATTGCAACAACTCGATACAATTAAGCAGTTGCTAAATCATCTTATTAGCAACTACTTATCTTCGTTAAAGTATCTTATTATTTGTAATTTTGTAAACAACCCATTTTTCCACTCAGTAAAAAAATTTTTTTATTTTTCTACTAAATATCGCAATAATTAGATTTCGCTAATGAATTACAAGTCAAGTAGATAGCGTCGAGTCAGCTTAGATCGTGACTTATATCGTGACAATTAAGAGGGATAATTATTGAAGAATAGAAATGAAGAGTGTAAAATTTTCCATTAGCAGACGTAATCCGCAAGAAGATTGGCGAAACGAGCGAGCGGACAAATTGAAAATCTGCACGTGCCAGACGCGTTAAAAGAAGAAAGCAATTAATAAGCAGGCGGTGGCGCGAAGCAACAGCATAGCGGTAGCACATATACGACCGAGCTGCAAAAAGTAAATGACAAGTCGCGCCGGCGCGAACGGCACTAGCTCAACCGGTTAAGGAAATCACAATTCATACAACGCTGGCTCGCATTAAGCGAGTCGAGCCGGCACTATAGGCTTATATACATCGGACTCCCGCTATTTGAGTGGCGCGCGCGCGCCTCGTCCCTTCTCATTTGACTCGCGCGCGCGCGGCCATTCAAGCAGCTGATCAATGCGCGCAAGGTGTAAGAGTCGCGCGCGTGCGGTTCGCCGGGCAGGCGCCGAAAGGACGAGGGGGGATACGTCGGCCTGGCTGCCGCACGCGAACCGCAAAACCGCAGAGAGGCGGTAAAAGCGAAACTTGCGCGGAATTTTCGCACTTTTTGCTCGGGAGCACACCTCCTCTTCTTGCGCTCGCGCGCGTCCCTTTTCGTGCCGCGTTCCTCCTCCTACCGCCGTCCCTCGGTTAGCGGACGGTAATATATAGACTCGCGCCGATGCCGATCTCGGGCGAGTCCGACTCTCCTTCCACCGGCAGCCGCGGCTCCCGTGACACGGTCTAACGTTATAATTTTGTCGGACGGCTGTGTGTTCTTTGCGCGGCCGCCGCAGCCGCGATAGCGCGCTTCTTGAGGAGCCGCTGCCGCCGAGCGAAGCACGTCAGTGATTTGCCGACTCCGAAATCGTTCGGAGCGCATTGCTGGCGACTCGATCTTCTTTCAACCATAATTTTTGCATTCCTTCTCATCTACTTTGTCAATCTGCGTGCCAGATATAATAGATAGTTTTATTTCCCAAGTTATTTTTATGTTTTACATTTGTACGCGTACGCTTTAAAGGAACATTACTGTCTTTTTGAACGTGCAGACAGATACACGACAAAACAAGAAACTTTAATGTAGTACCATTGACCGGTAGAGAGTGAAAAAGTGCCGAGGGCGGTAGGATCACCGATTTTAGAGCCCCGAAACTCAATCACTAAGACAGATAAATATCTGGACTTTTCTTTTCTAAGCATTTGTAATCATTAATCATTTCTAAAAATTTTCAAAATAAAATTTTATCGGCAACAGAGAAAAAAAAACGCGAAAAATGATCACCTTACTTTTTACAAGATTTCCTGTAAAATTTTCTAGAGCAACTACAATCATTCTTATCATTACGTTTTTGTTCCGCAATTTTTACGGTGAAATTCTTTTAAAATTACTCTGTGTTATAGTATCACTAATACCAGTAACACATCGTATACTGGTATAATGAAATTTACAATTAGTTTGCAGATCTTAAAGCAACTTAATTGTTTTAAGATATGCGGCCTCGTGATCAAACATCGTGCTACTTAAACAATAAATCCCGAAATAGTTGTTCTTGTATTTTCGCGGGTTAATTAAATCGTCTCATTACCTAATCGAACAAAAAGAGCGAGAGACACGAGGGCAAAGAAAACAAAGTGGCGGGAGGAATCCCCCTCGGCCGAGGGCCCGTTAATCACCGGGCATCTAATCGAAGTGCTCGGGGAGCGAGAAAAAGACGGAGAGAACGTCGAGAGAGAGAGAGAGAGAGAGAGGGCCCCTCGCGATAATCCCCGCGTATCACGCGCCCGAATGTTTTGGCCGTTCCCCGGCGGGAGGCCAAGGAGGCGCGGAAAAGGGGGTTTGTAAGTCCTGGCGGAGGGGAAGCGGACGGGGAGAGAGGGGGGGAGTGAAACCCATGAGACGGGTATGAGAAAAAGGGGGGACCGTCGGGGGAGAGACAGGTGATGGTGGGCCCGAGGCGCACAAGGAGCACGTACCACGAGCGCCGATCCGAACGCGAGAGAGAGAAAGAGAGAGGCGATCTCTCGTGTGTGAGCCAAGGTATTTTAACACACGGCATTCCTCTTGTCGGGCCTCCGGATGCTTCAGCTGGCAACGTGGCTCGCGTTAAGTCCACTTTACAACACGGCCCACTGTCTCGTTTTTCGCGAACGGCCGATACTCATACGCGCTCGCACACAATCATTTTTAAAAGTTCTACATATCTTTTTTTCGCTTGCCGTTAATATCCAGATGAATATCCGCGCAAAAAACCGACTCTCTATTAGTATTCAATCAAGCTAGATGGAAGTTATTAAATTCAGACTAATTTTAACATCATAATAATGACTTAACGTATCTTTTTATAAGCATTATTTGGCAAACAAATTATATTTTGACTGCAAACAGCGAGACAACACCAGTTAAACTTTTTTTTTACTCGACATGAATAATACGGAAAATTATTATTCCGATAAAATTACACTATATACTAAATAATAATAACATTTGAGTGGTTTAAGCTAAACAACTGTATTTGCTAAATGCAGGAAAATGTAATTTAAAAGTGTTCGTCAATGCATATAATACATAAATTTTAATCAACAAAATTAGTGTTCAAAAAATAAAGACAGATAAGAGCTAAGGAAAGTGAATCACAATGCAGAATACATTAAAATCAAAGGCATCGATTTGGATTAATAAGTCGAGTGATCGATTCAATGAGCACCGGTAGTCCTAAGTGGCGCGAGGTGGTAATCCATTCACTCAGCACGTCCACTCAGCTGAGATCAATTGCTCCATTGCTACCGAATAACAACAATAATAATGCGTCGACATATACGGAGCGAGCTAACCGAAGAGTAGCAATAGCGCCTGAGAGCTTAGATAAACCCAGGCCGACGTTATACGCGCCACAACTACAACCGCAGTCGCTATTCACGCGCGTTATATGCGCGAAATATCTCTTCATCTGCGAGGTGTTCACTTGGCTTTATTATCTTATACGTACGCTGGATGCTCCTTTCCTTTTTTTCTCTCTTCCTTTCATGTTTCATCCTTTCTCCTCACTGTTTTGCAGCGTTGCGCAATAAGGCACGACTTTACACACTACGCTACACAAGTACACAGTTTACTGTGTGTACAACCGCCCGCTATATGACGAGTCGCCTGTATAAAGATGTCATTTCTTCCACGCTTGTATTCATTCACGAGGCATAACTGAATGAATGGAGACTGTTCTTTGCCCCTACTGTAATTTTGTAATTGTGTGGGCGTCATTTTTATTTCCTTCCATATCAGTTTGGCTGGTACTTGCACTATAGAGATAACCTGCATAATTTTTATTTTATAATGTGCCTCAAACACAGAGAAGTAGAGAAACAATTATGCACGAAATTACTGTTGCAGCAATTCAGTAAGTAAAGAAAATAGCCAATAATCAAATAGCATTGATTAATTCTTACAGACGTTGAACAATGGATTTATTATCTATTACGTACGATAAGATTTTCTAAAAAATATAATAAAGATTATTTCCTCAGCGTACAAAATATTCAATACGCGAATTAGTAGTAAAAAATACCATGTCCTAATTTTCTTATTTATAAAAAATTTTAAGTAAGCAATTTGCTTTACATTTAATTAAAATTGATTATATTTCCTTGTTTTTATTATCTACGTTCCTTGTAACAGGTATAAATTCCTTCTTTCGCCGCTTGGCGGCGACACGTAAATTCAGACTGCAATAAAGTTGCGGCGCTGAGGTAACTTAAAGACTGCTAAGCGCGGCGCTCTTCATTAAAAGGGTACTCGCCACTTCAATAGCGCGTCGCTCTACAAAAAGTAAAGCGGCGGGGTATGGCCATCAAGACATACCCAGTACATAATTTTTGAAACCGTGAGGCTGTTGGCTGCCACTTGCACCGACGCCTCCCTTGTAAATTTCAAAACTATTTTTTTATTAATAGTTGAAAAAAATTGAACTATGTTAAAATTTGAAATAACTTCGAGTAAACTTTTTCCATATTGTTATCTTTCACTTTGTGTAATTTTACAAAAACAATATCAATATCGGTACGGTTTATCTAACGTACTTTTTGATAAACTGATTTACCTTATAATTCGATTAATTTAATAACTAAAATAGCTCCAAGACCGTAAGCGTTTTTTGATATTTCTTAATCGACCAATTTTTAATGATGCATAATTATTGGGAACGAAGTAACCAGATAGTTTAAGATATCAACATCGAGTTTTTTTTCTCTTTTTATCGGCTAGATAAGAGCAAGCGCAAATTGCGCGATTCGATGAAAAAGAGTTTGAATACCGGCGGTTTATCCGTCGATGTTCAAGCGGTATGACATCAGCGCGAGCAAGCGCGAAGAAACTCGTTGTCGTCGCCGCAGGATTTTCCTCCTTTTTTTCACCTGTTTTTTTTTCTCTTCTCCCGCGTGACCTTCTTGCGAAGCGGGTGCACGTCTTTTAATTCTCGAGTGCCCGCGCGCTCGTGTAGACTCCGCGTTGAGCGGCCTGTTATGCAGTGGTTTTTGCGACCGGCGGCGCCGATCCGCGGGAGCTCGATTTTTCCGTAACCGAATAACTGCGCGAGCGATGGCACTCGAGCAAGCGGAATTCCCTCGTATATATTAATGTGTGTACGTACATTTGTTGCGCTAGCAGAATTTCGACTCCTCGCGTGACTCCGCGCGGACTTTAAATCTTTCTCGGAGCTGTAAAACTAATAGTGTCTACGATAAGATTTTATCGGCGGCATTGAGCAAGCCTACTCCTTTTGCGTTTTCTCGGATATACGCTGAGTGAGGCTGAAGGAGTACAGGCTATTCCAAATCATTTGCAAACTTTATGACTGAGATTTATGGTAAGATCTTACTACTAGGAGTCTCACCTGTGGATGAAGAGTTTTTTGGAAACTTTGGCAAAATATGAAGAAATTCAATACTTTTTAAAACCACAGTTTGGTAAAGGTATTTTTCAATTAATTTATCTAAAATTATGAATTTTAGTTTCCATCATTAGACAGATTATTAAAGTTTATTTTGTCTTAGAATAAAACTAAAAATAAAACATGAAATATATCTTAAACATAGCAATAGTACTTGGTGCAGAATTTCGTATTTGCTAATAATTAAGCAAAATATGATTTTGAAAATGTTGAGCATTATAAACCTTCAAAATTTAACTTTCGCGTTATATTAGCATAATAAATCAGAAACAAAAGTTTCGGAAAAATCTGTATCCGTATCCGTATCCTTATCCTACACTCTCCTAGTTAAAGTTTATTGACTTGTTTCCCTTATCAAATTACTGCTCCAACTAATTTATTTAAAATACTTTTCAAGCTCTAAAATATATATTTGAACCGACAAAAAACATAAAATAACTTAAAAAAAATAAAAGAAACGCGTTAAACTTGTTTATTAATAATTATGTAAACTACTAGAAACGGCGCGTAATATAAAAAGCCGAAATGAGCCGTGTAACCCGAGCAAAATTCACCTTCGTTCAAGGATCTTTGCTATCGCCATTTTTCGGAAAACGATCTAGCGCACGCAAGAGCCCGCAAGATAGACGCATGCGAGGCTCCGCGTGTCGGCTGTCCCGAGACATTGTTTTTCGTTTTCGTGAGAGATTTAACGAACCGGTCTCTTGCTCGCGGGTCAAACGCGCCGTGCGCCGCGTAATCGTCTTAAAATCTAAGGCTGCGGCTTCTCGCGCGCGCGCAACCTCCTCCTACGGGTAACGGGTAGCGAAAACCTGTCTGACCTTACCAAAAGTCGCTTGTATCCAGTAAAAAGAGATAGAAGTAGGCGAGAGGCGGTTGAGAATGAAAAAAGGAGAAGCCGGTCGATGATTCCGCCTGCTATTGAAAGTTGGCGAGTCGTGACAGCCCGGAGCGTACGGACGAGACTGCGGAGAAAGCGTCTGTATGGGTTCGATCACGACGAAGCTGCAGATCTCTGCAGCTACGCCGGGGAAGAGGCGCTCGTGCCCGTAAAAATTACAGGGAAGCTACCGGTGATGTAGTAACTTTTTTTTGTTCGATTTCGCGCAGCACCCTGCAGTACCTACCAACCACTTCCGAGGCGTACGGGCGCGTGAAGGATTCAGCTCCCCTCAGGTGAGTCGTGCGACGCTGCATGGACAGATCTGATAGTTCACATACGCGGTTTACCCCTTGGGGTTCGAAGGGTAATGCAGCATCTGCTGCAACACTCTTGCAAGGCCTATAGAAAGGTGTTCTTCTGTACGTGCTAACGTAACCAGTACCAGTTTGATTCCATCGTCATCCCCTTACTTCTTTTACCGATTAGTTTTCAGTTTTTAGTTTCTAAACTTAAAGAAGATGTCGCTTTATCTACTACTCATTTCTATTATTAGAATTAAATGATTACACTAATCAAATTATATTATAGCAACGCAACAATTGCAAAAATGATTTTTTATTAAAATATCGCTTTTGTATCAATCATCACGAATTAAAATTTTGATTATTTACTCAAGTTAAGTGTACTTTTACGATTACTAAACGTTCCGGGTTTTAACGATTAAAATTAAGGAATTAAAAGCAAGTTTTTAATGAGCCACGGTAGCGGCGCGATAATATCTAGCAAGACAGGGGCTTTCATAACAAAAATTTCTCGTACCTCACGTTGGCGTCTCACTCGCTTTGTGTCTGCATTTTTTTTGATAATCGGCCGTCCGCGCTCGACATGTTACACGTCTCCGGCGTGCAGGAGTAGGTCAAGGACTCGCGGCTCCGAACATTTAAACGTGTGTAGCGGCGACGTCCGCTACGGTGAACGCGCGCCTCCGCGATGCGCCTCTACATCGTAATAGTGGTTTGTGTACACACACGCTCGTGCTCTGATGCAACGGCGCAATCCGCGTCTTGACCCAGTCCTCCTTTGAAGCCTTAATAACCTGTGTAGAGTCCTGACCTCGCCCTTGTGAGTGCGCGAACGCAAGCGCCTGCCGAGACCACGAGAGATAGCGGCCGAGAGACCGTAGGCGGGGAGTACCGACTAACTCTCGAATTACCCACGAGAACAGAGTAAACCTACGATAAACATCTTCGGGTAAAATCATTGCTTTGTCAAATAGTATCTAAAACTTAAATCATTCTTTTAACTTAATTTCAGGGGCATGTGTGCTTAAACTTGCTCTTTATGAGAATACGTACATGTTAGATAGTGTTAGAACAGATTGAAATAATTTAATTTACCATATCAATTAAAATAAACTGAGTTAAAAACCAAATGGATATGATACCGACAAAGCACTAAATGAATAATATTTAATGACCGACGATGTGATGTAAACATTATTAATACAATTATATAATTAATTAAATATTCATTAGAGTCGAATTTTCAGCAGTACACATAACAAATACATTTTTTTAAGTATGATTTTTTAATGATCGTTTTTTTATGAAATGCTGAACTTCTTTCAATTCGTCTCGAGTTATTAATATACCAAAGAGCACACAATTGTGCAAATTTGATCAGTTTTGGTAAGATAAGAGGTCCAACTAGTTGAAATAGACAGAAACGTGAACTGTGATAACAAGATTGGTTATTTAATTTATGATTGAGGAAAATAGATGGAAAAATATCGTCATTGAGTAAACATGTTTAAATTTTCTAATCATTTCGGTAACAGTTTCAAAGGCACCTTTAGTTTTAGTTTTAATTTTAAGTCAAGTCAAATTGTCAAATACGAAGTAAGTGATAGAAAAATAAAGAGCATAACTGCAATTATGCCTTTTTGCAAAAGGTAAACCAAATTTTAGCTTAGGTGCAACAGGGCACTAAAAAACATAAAAACTCAAATTTCTCGAAAACAAAAAATGCAGTTATCGCCGTTTGCCGAGGAGACACAGATGTATTTTAACGTACATCAATTGTGCAGTCTGGGAATGTAATATTAACACTTAATCGGCAAGTTGCGTCAATTATAGAAGAACCGTCTCTCTGCTACATAAACATTAGACGATAAAAGGAAAGCGAGATGTCAGCGTACTCGCGGCCAATTACCTCTAATATTGTGACGTGGATTAGCGTCACGAAGTGTGTTGGGATTTGCATGGTATTTGCATAATTTCGGTTGCTGCGGCTCGCTCGTCCCGATCTCTCCGCGTTTGTCGGTAATCCAGGACCGGCTAGCGGCTCAGGACGAAGGAGGATGACGTCACAGAGATCCAATCTCTCGAAAATGAAGAATCGAAAAGAGTCACACCCTCTAAAGGCAGGCGATTTGAATAAACCATGACAATTAATGAAGCCCAAATAAACATTTGTTTTTAAAATCTTTATAATCAAATGTTGCGAGCAGAGGTACTCGGGAGTACGAAATAAAAGTTTACATTCCTATTATTTAAGTACATTATGTAAATAAACAATATTTTTGAGTTATTGTTTAAGATGGATTAATATACTGATTAATATATTAATAAATGATGAACTAATAATTATTTATTACATTATTTGTTTAAAAAAACAAAACATTGTCATATTTTTCAAATAAATTGTAATACACCTTGATTTTTTCATAAAAACTTGCAAAATAAGTGACGTATGTAACGTACTTAAATAAGTTTTCTCGTGCATAATGAACATATTTTTCTACAGACACAGCAGTTTGTAAAAATAACTTTATGATCGCTTTTTCATCGTTGGCTGTTATTCCACTGGCAACTGGTTACATTTAAAATATTTCCAACTTTGTATTCTACAGAAAAAGTAATTCAAAAAAATTTAATATTACGTGGTAGAGATACGTTTCTGTCGATAAAAATGTGTTGTTATTAATTAAGTAAAATTAATCAAAGATATAATTTTCATAACTGTTTATAAATGCCCAATTCATATTCTTTATACCATCAACGAAAGTGTGATATTAAATAAATTAAAGAATAAAGATGTACTAACGAGCTGTCAGGAACAGCAGAAAAATATATGAATTACGGCGGAGGTGTAAAAAGTATCAAATGCTTTCATTAAGAAAGAGGGAAAGGTAAAAGGACGTATTATGAAAGTACAGACAGTTAGAAAGGAAGAACTCGAGAGTAAGAAAAAGCCAGCGTCGCGGTGGAAAGAGAGACGGAGCTATATAGAGAGATAGAGTCGAAAGCACCGTCCTTTAGGGCCCGCGCGGCCCACGCGCTCCCCGTCTCTCTCATCCGGGCTGGCGAGCTCTCGGGTCCAAGAAAGAGAGGAGCAGTCGAGAAGCAAACAAGAAGGACGGAGAGAAAGAGAAGAGAGAGAGAGAGAGAGAGCGTCGTCGTTGTCGGCTCAGCTCGCACAACTGGTTTTTTAAACGCAGCCAACGACGATGGCTACACTCCATTCTTATCCTTCCTTTTTTACCGTTCTTTATAATCGTCAGTCCGTACAACAGGGAACGAACCCCTATCTCTTTCTCTTTCGCTCCTTCGTAGTATTTTTCTCTTAACTTTTTCTTTTTTTCCATCGTCTCCGTCTCTCTTTATTTTTCTTTCTAGAAGCGAGAATCCCCCGGCGCTTATACCATCGACTTTCTTATTCTCGGCCAGTCACATGCGAAATGATATCGCTAAACGGAAATGCTTCTGTGTGTACTTTTAGTTGACTCGAGTCGAGCTGGTCATTTCGGGGGGGAGAAGAAATACTGAAAGGAGAGGCGTGTATATACGCATAATGCCGTGCGCACAAGGCGTACCGCAGGTATAAAATCGGAACAACAGCGGTGGCGGGCTACTTGAAAATCCGCTATTTGATATGCGACTGCGCAACGTAAGTCAAGGTCTCCGCCGCTGACGGCTTTTGTGAATCAATCGCTCATTATGCGACCGCGAGATGACTGGCGGATTTAAATTTCTCGGCTCTCCTTGCCAAAAATTTCATTCGAGCCAAAGAAACGTGAAAAGGGATCGCGAGAGAGAGGGAAAAACAAGAAGTGCACAGCTCTTTTTGACCAAACTTACTTGTTGGACGTCAAAAAAGCCTTCTAGGGTTTCGCTTTTCTACTTTATATGGAACTGCTGCTCGGATTTTATTTTTTCCTATGCGGAAATGCCAGAAGAGTCAACCAGCGCTGAAATTCTGTGGAAAAGGTTGCCCGAAATTCCCAATGGCCAAGTCGCTCAAAAGTTTTTACGTGTTTCTACGTCTGTATAAAAGAACGTCGAGATAAATTTTTGTTAAAAAAGAAGGCAGTATCTTTAATACGAAGAAGGAATAAAGAGAACTAAAAAAAGAGGAAGGTGAAACGCACCATTGCGAGAAGAAGCAGCTGAGAAATAGTCAAACCATTTCGAACGGAGAGACTAACAAACAAATAACGAATACTTTGAAGTTCGGATGAATCACCTATGCAAAGGTTCGAGACTCGTTCACGCTTGATGGTTACACATACTTTATTCGACGATGAAAAAAGAGTGTGACAAAAAAAAAGTTAATACGTCAGTGCGGAAATTTTCTCTCAACCAAAAATCGTTTTGCCGTTAATGACGTTTAACTGATAAGCGTAAAAAAATACTTAATGAACAGCATCGATGGTTGCGAAAATATTACATAAGGCAGAAACGTGATATAAAGTGCACGTTTCAGAAAAAATCTTTTTTTAAGTGGCATTTACAGCTATTATGTCTGTATTCCAGCTATTAAAATGCAATTTTAAAATAAATATTTTCGAATGTTCTTTCTTTATTTTAGATGACTATAAAAAAGGCTCATAAAGTTTTATTGTAATGGAATACATATGAAGTGTATTAGATGCCGATTATGCTTGATTACTTGTAGTGAGCCGTTAGATGCCACGCCTTAAATAAAAACGGAAAAAAAACTGGTCGTTGAGTTAAATCAATTACCTGAAATGAACAATTACACTCGTTTCTTTCATCTTTACTGGGTGCTATTAAAAATTTAATTTGTGTGGATTTAAAGAACTTGTTTAACTAACTAATTTTTAAATTTATACGATTTACATAGCAAATTAGTTTTTTTCCTATAAAATATTTAAAAATTAGATTTATGATTTATAGACTTATTAAATGAGTTATTAACCCGACAAATTCATTCATTAGGTTCTAGTGAATGAGGGTGATTTTACAAATGATCAGTCAATTGAACACGAAAAGTAAAATCGTAAGCAGGAAAAATTCAGTAATTAGTATAATTTATACCATGTTTGTATAATTAATTAAATATATTTAGTGAAATAGATACGATTAAATCCAGTCTAGTGATTTTAGTTTCTACGTTTTTTTTTATCTTGTTTCAAATTCATTCATTAATTTTCAACGAATCGTAATGATTTATGAGCTTAATATTTAGACTTTAACCATTGGCAGATTCCTCAATGGAATTTTTAAAAGAAAAGAAGTGTAATTATTGTAAGATATTATTATTAGCCCAAAATGTTCATAGAAACCCAACAATAACACCAATAAACGACTTACGATGCATGTTAGATAATCCGTAAAATAAAATTTGCGATTACAAAATAAATGAACATATAAAATAATAGAAATGTAATATTAAAAATTCGAAAAAATGTTCATGGGTTTTTATTTATAAAATGAATATATATTTCATTCACTATTCTTATGCACTGGAGCAATGATATCAGAAGTTGGCGCGGCATCGTATAAAAAGTTATTCAACATTTACCAACAACGAAATTGTTTCTCGGCTTGCCGTGCGCAAGATCGTCGTACCTCCATCGCCCAAAAGGATACCCGTAGCGAAACTTGTTTTCGAGCTTACAGCTCCGCGCTCGTCTTGGAAAAAATACTATGCACGCGCTACGCACGCGGATGAACACGCATCGCGGCAACTTGACTGTTTGCCAAAAGCCGCAGCGAACATTTACCCACACACGGGCAATTCTTAGCCGCGCATACAGGCGGGCGCGCGGGCTCTCGTCACGTCGTCGCGCTCGCAAACAGTCTAACGTCCCTTTCGTCGCGTAACTGTCGCTCGAAAAACCGCTCCTTCGCCATTTTTTTTTTACCCCGGTTGCTGCCGCTTTTTTTAACTCCCGCACGTGATTTCTGTCACTGAAGTTTTCCTCGACTTTTCGGTGTATCGCGATGCAACTTTGCATTCCGCTCGCTCGCGATGCGCCGCGGATGATTCATGCCCGCAAGAGTAATGCGTTTCGAGACGAGTTTATTCCGACCGGTGCGCGTCGCCGGACATCAGCTTAGCGGAATCCTGTAATTCATAAGTGTTTAACATGTTAGAGGCTTTTTATAATGTTTACCTTTGTCTTAATGTATGTAATCGTAATCTTGTATGACTCACTGATTGGATATTACCTTCTGGAGCTTCAATCGTATACCTGTTATTTTTGCAGTTGCGTCTTCGTGAGAAGAATTTTAACGGCTAGTATCAAAAATTATTGAATCATTAAATCTTATTAAAAATTTTCATTTACTGTCCTTCGACTGCTATAAATCATAAAAACGGTTGGTGACAGTCGAAGATTATTAAAGCTATTACGTTAAAAAAGTAAAATAACGAAACAATTAAGTTGTACCGAGAGTTTAATCAAATAATAGAAAATATTCAATTATCTATTTTAATTAAATATTACTATTAGTTTTACTATAAAATAAATTATTGTTTTATTTAAAGGAAATACGTTGCTCTTATTTAGTATACTCATTCCACATTAATTTTTTTCAATACAACTAAATGATTCATTCACAATGAATTCAATTAAGCCCTCCCATATATTTTATTGCAGGTTTTATAATCAATTCGTGAAAGTGAGACAAACAAAACTTTTTACAAAAGGAAATCAAAATTTGCTAAAAAGTCAAACAAAACTTATATCCCAATACTCGTAGTCTCTGAAAAATCCTTTTTTTCTACTTTAATCTGCCGGTAGGTGGCTTTGCAGAATTAAACAAGATTAAAGTGAAAAATATCACTTTTGTTCGGACTCTCGGTACAGAGTAACAAAGTACAAATGCTAGTCTATGAGAAAGAGAGAAGGAGAAGGAGAGATCGCGATATAAAGCCAAATAAACAGTGCGGGAATAAAGTATTCGAGTTACCGGCCTCGTGCCGCTGAAACGCAGGAGTAAGGGAGAAAGCAAGAGAGTAAGAGAGAAAGATAGTAAATGAGAGAGAGCGGGATGTTCCTCGCGGGGGTCGAGGGAGGGAATTAGCGGTTTATTCAATTATTGTAATTTACTTCTCAAACACAAACACGCCGAGCGAGCGGGGGAGAGTGCGAGAGAGAGGGAAAAGAGACGGGGTGCGGACGTACACGCAGGACATATATCTCGAGCTCCTGGTAAAAGATGTGTACCGCGGCGATAGTGCGAGCGGGGGCGAGGCGAGCGGTTTGCGACGCGTACCGCAAACACTCGCATTACACGCGTCGAACTTCGGGGGATTTCATTTGTTTGCCAAGGCCCAGGACCGCCGCAGACTGACTGCTGCCGCTACTGCGCGAAGCTTGGATTCTCTCCTTCCGCCTACGAGCTTCTGCCTTCTCTTTCTCCTTTCCATTGTGTAGGGTTAATCCACCGGCTCGACTTTCGCCGTCGTATCTTCGCACACGTATAAAGGGAAAACCATTACAACTAGTTTTCTTTACTTTCTTATATATTAGGCAGTCAAACATCCCCGGGGATGCTTGTTAATTTGTAAGCTGCACGTCTTTCGGATACAATCAATATAGTTTTATTTCCATTAAACTATATTGATGGATCATATGTCGATTAGAATGCATTCGCGTGGAGAATTTTATTTAAACGTATAATTATTGCTTTTTTTGGTGCAGTAATCACTTTTCGCGCCAAATTGTAGGTAGATGGATAGAGGGAAAGACGGTCGCGTCAATGCGAGCGCCGTCATTGGCGGGCTGCAGGCTGTCGCGCGGGGAAGGTCGGTCCTTGAAGTAACGAAAATCGCCGCGCGGCTGCCGATGTAAGTTCGCGGCGAGGGGGCAAGGTGAGACCTCAATTTATGCAAATTCTTCGGCGAAACACATTTTACGCTCGTCGTTCGCGCGATTCTTTTCCGCGCCCCTCCTACCCGCCTCTCGTTCAGCGCGCGGCCGAGGAGCTTAGAAAGCGAGTGCGGCCGTCAAAAAAAACCGTTGCACCGCTCGCTGCTCGTCACACCTCGCGGTAATGGAAGGGTTTTCCACTCTCTTTCTTTCGCGAGCTTCTCCGGCGTCTCCGGTTCTATTGATCGGCCCGCGGCACATCGATCGATATGCATATGAGCGCGAGCCGCGATGGGCGAGCGCGCGAGAAAGAGTGGAGCGCGCGCGCGCGGTGGCTGCTGCTTTTTTGTCACGCTAGGACCCTCGTTTGAATAACACTGAAAAAATTTCCCTAAACGGTTCCGGGGGACGCTGCAGCGCCGGCAGGTCAGGTTCGCCGGCCCGACTGCGTATTGCATAATAAAAGAAACGCATTAACTCGCCTCCAACCCCCACTCCGGTGCTCTTTCTTCCCTTTTTTTCCGGGGGCAGGAAAGGAGGCGAGCGGCGCGCGCGCGCATCCGGACGGGGTAGCGCGAAGTGCATCGTCTACCTGCTCTACCTGTTGTGCTGGTGTCGGCCTGTGAAAAAAAATCTCCCGTGGAGGGGAGTGAAAAAAAGGTCCAGGGTTACACAAGGGGTTGCGAGGCCGCGTGTATATTTGGGAAAATGGAATGATCGGATCGGCCGATGGGGGAATCAAGTATCTTCTATTGACACGGCTTTCAATCGCGCACAGGCTGCGATAAAAAGGAGACACGTCGGAAGTGGGACTTGTTGGAGCGGCCTTTTTCTTTTGCATGCACGATGACCCGAATAAACTTTTTTTCACGGAGCAGCAGACGAATGGGTGGTGAGATTTCACGAAATAAACGATTCTATACATATTTCTTTTGTTTACTCTTGTTTTTTGTCAATACAGCGAATGTATTGACGTGCATTACAATACAGAGTGCAATTAGTGAATACTAAAATAAATTTAAAAAAAAATTAACAAGAAGCACCAATTTTAATGTTTATTTTATTAAATTTATTGATAAATGCGCTTTAACACGCAAATAATATTTTACTTTATAATTCCTTTGATTGGAAATACGTAAAATACATAAATGTTATCATGCTGTAAATGAGTGATCGCGATACCTAAACAAACTGAATAAATAAATAAATTAATATTGTTGCTGTGAATGATATAGCTACAGATTCAAAAGCCTTAATTTGTACTTGTCTGTCACCAGTGGCTGTTTAAAGTCAATTCAACTGGTATTATCACATGCATATCTAAGAATCTCGTTTACGCTGAGATTTATTAAAATCTTTTTTTATGTATAATTTGAATTGTTCAAATACAGACTTCATTATTATTTAAACATATTGCTTTTCGTGTTGACACTCATTACACTATAGTTAGTTACTAATGATACGAAGATCTCCGTTTTATAAATTCATTATTTGTCAAAACACTAAGTGAAGAAAAGATGATCCCGATAAGCCCGAGCGACGCAAATAAATATCCTCAGTAATGCGGGTAATCACTGAAATTTTCCTGGGATTCAAATGAAGCGACTCGATGAATGCGCGTCACATGCAGTAAGATTGATATAAAAATAAACTGTCGTCCAAGGTCTATAATTTTTATAAATCGACAGTCGTGCTAAAAATAGGAGTGTCACGAGACTTTCTAGAGAAAAAACAGTATTTACCATAATAAGTATGCATTTGCACAACCACTTAGTTTGTGCCCTAGTAAACAGATTTATAATTACGTAAAAATTAATCTAGCTGATGTTAAAAAACAAGTGCAGCATGTAATCATGACATAAAAAGATCCAAAACCTAAACACATTGTATCGGTTAATTTTCCTAATTTTTTAAGCGCACGAATAAAATAAGAACTAGAGTTAATTGCGATTGTCCAATACGTTAAAAAGTCCAACCGTAGATAAACTGCGGAGCCATCGAGCTGGACGCGCGAGACACGCGAAGGTGTCCACATTCCTCGGAAATCCCTGTGCGCGCAAGTCTCTCTCCCCCTCACTTGCTCGCATGCGCCCGTCGCGGCAGTCTCTTTAGACGGAGCTCCTAACCGTTAACGCACACAGCCGCCGAGCGACCTCTCTCTCTCTCTCTCTCTCTCTCCCGGCCGAACGCAGAGCGGACAATTTATTAGATAGGTCCGGATAAGCGCCAGTGCTAATAACGACTGACGCGCCGCGGAGGTGGAATGCAAGCGCGATAAGGAGGCTCAAGTCGAGTTCCGGCCGCGTGAGATCCTCCCGAGCGTTGATCCTAGGCATCGATTATACCCCGGTGCCCCTTACCGGGGATTAAGCCGACGAGACCGGCTGTGTGCGCAGTCCATTCAGCGTTTTCGTGTATCCACGACTCCTCATATATTGACACTTCTAATGTATATTTCGGTGAGCAGCCGCGACGAGCACCTCGGATCCGTCGTGTTTCCGCGGGAGTTTCGCGGAATCCCGAGACTGCGGGTCCATGGGAAAGGTGCCTTTTTGCTCGTTCAATCTATTTGTGCAAAGTGTGAATATTTTGTTATGACGGCGGTTTTTCTCGGATGTGCTACGCTTTGATAATGCGAAGGAGTGAAAAACTACACGACTTGAGCTAATCGAACTTAAAATGATGCAATTTTTTCTGAAATAGTGCGATGGTTTGGATTTATCACTTTTTCATATTATAAAGTAATAAAAATTGCATGATTAACTTTTCTTTTGAGAGAGCTTCTTATCAACACTTAATGCAGTTGAATTACTTTTAAAATTCAAACTCCAGCAGACCGACACAAAAATGCAAACAACCGGAGTTCGCCTGCATACAATAATATTGTTATATATCGCGTTCTACGTTCTTTTATGTTTTGTGTTAGATCTGAATTTGGCGAATAACAACTGCGA
>JAXIUT010000009.1:27678953-27698482 GCA_035586675.1 Eurytoma californica | reverse complement strand
ATACCGGAGATCAATATGTTATTTTTTTTATTCATAATTAAGAAATTATTTTCAAGTGTTTATTTTATGCTGCATAAAAATGCTGAAATCACAGGTAAAACGATGAAACCCCGGGTTACAGGTTGCAGTAATTGACTAGATAAACCGCAAGCTCTTAAAAGCCGTTTTAATGATACGTAATTTAGGGTTTTTACTAGTTGTTTGAGTATTCTCTTTTATAAATAGATTTATATTTATTACTTTAATTAGGGATTTAACGATTAGGCTGAAATAGTTTGTGAAAAATTCGTATTATTAGAGACTGAATAATAATTTTAAAAATAAAAGAACTGCTTATTGTTAATTTAAACTAGCAAATACGTTCTTTATTAAAATCACAACATCTGATGACAATAAAAGAATGAAAAAAAGCTCTTTTTGATCATTAAGTATGGAAAACTTAAACAAATATTATTTCCACATTAATAGGATTTTAAATTTTCAAAATAAACTATTTTGCAAGTTCTTAATAATTAAATTCATAGATGAGCATTTTTTCTACATATTTTATATTTCAAAAGCTCATTTGAACGATTTATATGTGAAAAATGAACTTTTTCTCTGTCGCAAAATGCTCCTCGTCAGTGCCGAGCTGCAAATAAACGTCGCGCAGGAACGTCCGCGGAATTGCTAAGCCGACAGGCAAAGTCAATTTCTGAAAACTAGGAAGTCCAGTTGTACTCACGTGTCCGTCTTTACACTAAGTGCACGAGGAGCGAGCGAGGAGGAGGAGCGAGAGTCGCGCGCGCAAATGTGCGCAAGTCTTTATGGGAGACCGGTTGACATGACTCGACCTCTAAAAATAGCCGCCTAGAAAACGTATATAATACCCACTCGCGCTGAAGAGAGAAAAAAAATATCTATAGCATTGTGTTAATTGCTATTACTTACATTTACACGCAGCTCCTTTCATCCTGCGCACCTTTCAATCGGCACTTTGTTCAGTTTCTAACAGTTTTTTTCCAATTTTGAAATGAAGATTCTTTACAGTCTTTTAACAACAGAGAAAGCGTTTTCAGGGTCAAGAATGTGTTAAATTCTAAAAAATTAGAAAATATGATATATTTCAAACCTATAGTACTTCTATATGAAAATTATCATGTTTCCTATTGTTTCTTTTCTCTAAGTCTGTTCATCAAATGGATTTATAATTTTAGGATGGTTTCTTTGGAACCATTATTCTGCAAAATAGCGAAAAGCTAGAACAATTATCGTAACTAATTAAAAGTAGAGGATTATTTATTTAATTTTCTTATTTTTTTTAAATAATTGTAGAAGCTCTTGAAATTTTTCTTCTACTAGAGCTGCAAAACATGAGTGCTCCAAAGTATTATTGGTTAAAAATACAACAACAATTTATAATACCATTAATTTAATTGTTTAGATTTTAAAGCAGCCCTGACCCCTAAAAGAATTACCTGTATGTTTATTCGAAAAAGATTAAACAAAAAATGAAAATAAAATTCATCTTTCACGTATCATTGTAATAATTCAAGTAAAAATATGGCATTTTGTTTTTTGCCTTTCGTTAAACACGCAGCAAAAAACGAAACGGCACGTAATTTCAAAGCGGAAGATCAAGATCGAAAGAAGACATAAAATGAAGTGACAATCGAGCTTCAAGGGAGCCAGCTACCCACCATAAAGATGCAGGCATCTTTTAATTTGTCGTCAATTGTATACGGCAGCTCCTTTTTCTCCTCTCGGCGTGTATAGAGGCGAACAGCAGGCACGCACGGCGTTACAGATCAAAAAGGTCGTCAGCGGTGTACGTACACATGCAGACGTCGCATGATATTCGGCCGGCGTTCATCTTCGCTCTTTCCCTGCTTCTTTTTTCGTGCGCGCGCGCGGGACTGCAGGAAGGAGCCTCGAGGCGATCGCGGCCTGAACCTTCCGGGCGAGCCGCGTCCTGGCTCAGATAAGTCAGCCGCGGTCTTTTATTCTTGTCTCTTGGAAATATTCTTTATTGCGGCGGAGGCTGCCTGCCTCCTCCTGTCTCTCTTTATCTGCGCTGCGTTATGCGCGCCAACGAGACACGCGGAGAGAGAGAGAGAGAGAGGACTGCCGCGCGTCCTTCACGGAGGTACAAAGTACAAGAAGCAAAGGGTTACAAGAGGAGGCCGTGTTCGGGGCCTTACTTATTGGACAGTTTACACAGCACGCGCATCCATGTAAGGACCCCGGCGGGCCCCGGCTGCCTCGTAACTCCCGCGCGCGAACGCGCACTGGTGCGTGATGGCCCGCGATAATTTTTGGAGAAACACCTGCAGCGATAATAATTTCTTTTTGTGTATTTTCGATTGTGCCCGCGGCATTCTTGCTTTTCCATTTTTATCCTCTCTTCCTTGCTCTCCTGCCTTCTGGGACCCCCTTGCACTCGCGACGGGTCATTCGCGCTGGCCTTTTTTTTTCTCTTCGAGCAAGTGTACCAGTCGTACGGCGACGTCTTTTTCACGTTCATCGAATAATTAAAGAACTTAGACGTGCTTGTAAAGAAAACTCCGGGGATGGAGCATAAGAAAACTCGTTACTTTTCAGAATAGGCCTGATTTACGACTCCTGACACATATTTTTAATGTCGTCGTTCATTTACCTTCAATCATCTTAATAAAATGTTTCATCTCGTATTGTGCAGCTGTACTCGCGGTAGCGCCGCCAAAGCAATCGTTCGACGAATGATTGATGCGCGCTCGTTTTTATAAGAGAGTACGTTTTAAAGTATAGGCGCGGGCCATCGAGAGCGCAGTACAAGTCGGGTGAAAATCAGCGCCGATTCTCGACTCGTTCGACTCCGCCGTACGAGCTGTGTATAGTGGGAACGAGCGGCTGTAATAATGTGCGTTCGCTAAGTTTATTTCGCCCGTGAATTTATACGAGTCGCGGCCGTATTGTGTCGTTAAGGTATATAGCCGCGGGGATCTGCGCGCGCGCGCAAGCGACCGCATTTTTACATAAAAATACGCCGGGAGTGATTGGCCACTTTGGAAAATTTAGATGCGATAGATTATACCTAGGGGTGCAACCGGCTAACATTGTTATTTTAGCAGACAGGCGACAAGTCTATTCATAAAGATTGAGATCGAATCAACGTTACAACCTCGGTTACAACCGTCACGTTAACTGTAAAACCATAAATATACCAATGTCCGGCAAAATATTGATAGCTTTTCATTTCTGTAGGAATAGTTTAATCATTATTATTTACGTCAATTTTTAATTAAAAAGAAATCGTCTTTTGAAAATGATGTGAAACATTACATAAGTAATTCATTTTTTTCAGTGAAAAGGATTCGTATTTTAAAATTGAATCCTTTTTATTGAGTGAAACGGGCAGTCCATTAGGGACAACAATAGATTCTCATTCAATCTTAAACGTCTCTATAATAGCGAAAGCACCCTGGTGAGTGTGTTTTCCATACTTACGCTTAATAAAATCAATCATATGTACAGATTACAAAGTTTCGAATACATGACCACCGGGGACTATAAGACTAATGACAAATCTGTCAAGTAAGCTTCAGCCAAGAGCTGACGAACGACGTGTGTAGTCCAGATGAAAAATAATGACGATACAGAAAGGAATCGCCGGGTCGTTTTCTAAGAAAACTCGTGAAAAATACGGGGATGCGTGCAGTGTCACCCTCTTAGAGGTAATATGACTTTCCGCTGATTTCAATCACATTCGGCGTGTAAGCGCTTCATGCGCCTCTATCGGCGTTTCCGTGGAGCAGATCGTCATCGCGGTCGCGCGCACAAAAGGTTCGCTCTGCGAGATGATTATCGGCTATATAGGAAATTGAAAGGGTGTCTAAGGAGGTGTCTAGTGGGCACTTTCTCTCTCTCTCTCTCCCTCTCGATCGCCGTCTTTCTCGGCCTCTCTTTCTCCGCGGGGGCGGTTTCTCGCCACGGGGTGGCCCCTCACTCCCTCCGGCGGCCACGCTCCAGGACTTATGGGATCGGGACGCCCCAGCCACCCGCACTCCCTAGATGCTGCTGACCGATAGCGGCCCACCGCGGATAATGGCTTCCTCGCGCGCCCGCGCCCGCCAGGACCAGAGGTACAATGGCCCGCGGGCACAATGAAGCCAGACTAGGCCTCGCCCCTGAGCGCGTTATATCCTTTACCCGCGCCTCGATAAAGAAGTGCTGCGAGGATCCTCACGGAGTTGTCTTTCATCCGCTAGCTCTTAAGATAGGACTCCGATCGTTTCGCTAGAGGAGTTTGAGGTTCCCCAGAGTATTTAGTCCCCCCGCCCGTCTGGATTATTAGAAGAATGGCTCGCTGATATCGTGTACATATGAGGAGACAATTGCGGCTAAAAGACCTAAGATAAATACGACGATCGTTATCACAATTTACTGGAGGATATTTCACGGATACTCTAGAAAAAACAACGATTACGGTCATTTGCGGTCTTTTTATGAATTGCTTTCCTTCGTAATATTATAAATCCAAATAAAACTTAGCATAAAATAATAAACGGGACAATTATAAAGCCGTTATGTATCTCGTTATTTGTTGTTTGCAATATCTATTTTCAAGCCACAAATTTTCTTCTATTTAGTCCACACCAAGTATTATTTTATTTTAATGTTGCATTAAATGGGTATTGTGTAAAAATGAGTCGCAGGATACGGATAGACGTTCAGAGCTGCTGCCGGATAATCGCCAATCTCCCTACTCTGCACAGTCAGGTGCAGGAGCGTACCTCTCTTGATCGCTATCTGCCAAATCACTATCAATCACTGCGTGGAGCGCGACAGCGACTCCTCGTACCGGATGTTACCAGCCGATCGAGTCTGACTTTTCTGCTCCCGAACCAATTCAGCCACGGACTATAAGCCGCTTTGTGTGCTCAAGAGCAAGAATGAGCAACAAATAAATAATTACTCGGGCGAAGCGTAATCTTCTCTTTCAATTCTTGAGACTGTATTACGTGCGACTTCATTTGTGACATATAAATTATAATTTCATTGGAGATTGGATCGGTAGAACTGATTCTAATCCCATTAATTAATTTTAAAATTAAAGATCGAGGGATTTAACGCTGTTTTCGAGCTCAAAACTAATATAAACATCAAGTGATTTTAAACAAGTTCGAAAATATCAGAGATTTTCAAGGAAAGAGTACGTTTATTGTTATTCGCTCGGTATATTACGATAGTAGTTTAATATATATTAAAAGGAAAAAGTCCGGAGAAAAAGGCCTCGTTATTTCGTAAAAGGGATAAGATTTTTCATAAAAGGAGTTTTATAAAGATAAGGGTTAAAATAAAATACCGCGAGTAATTGCAAGCGCCACACTCTCCTCAATATTTTACACGTCAATTGGTCGTTGAGTTCTCACTCGGGTCAATTTAAGGAAAATGTTAATGCAAAACAGAAAGGGAGGAGGACTAATATTATGGAATCAATGCACCGGTTCGAAAGAATTTACAGCTGACTTTCGAGAGTAGATTTGAGAGAAGGAGAAAGAGAGAAGATCGAAGAGAGAGAGAAAAAAATCCCAAAAAGACGAAGGTTACCTACTTTAATGTCGAATCGCCGAGGGAGATTCAAAACCTGATATTCAGTCGGTCAGCTAGAGAGAAGGGAGGGGCAGGAGGGGGGGAGGCCGAAGCTATCGACTTGGAGGAAGAGGACGATGGGAATGAGATTCCGCGGTGTCGAGATGCTCGTAAAGTTGCAAATTTAACTTCCCGATTTGCCGGCAATATCGCACTTGTGCGCTTATAAGCCGAGGGGACACCTCGAGCGACGACGCCTCGCTGCCATGATCCCGGCGAGTATCAACGAGCGACGCGACGACTACCCTCATATATTTTTCGCCCGATACCAGAGTAAACGGCCTCACCTTCACCCGTTTATTATAGGTGCACGCGCGTTCCTTCACGCCCGCGAACGAATATAGAAATGCGTGCGCGAGTCAATTATGTTAATAGTCGTGGCGACTTTGACTCGGAATCAGAAAGTAATAATCTCGAGAGAGAGAGAGAGAGAGAGAGAGAAAAAAAAGAGGAGAGAGGAAAATCAATCAAGAAATGTCGTGTGCTAGTCTTAATTTTTCTCTCGAAACCGTCTAGTTTTTATTGCCTGCTGAGATGTATCAGAGTTCCTTACGCAACAGTCATCTCATACTTTATAACGCGATTAGCACGATTAATATAGACGCACACGAATAAATTATACGCTTTTTTAAGAGAAACCTCGCAAAAAGACCAAAATAATTTATCAACAGAGATTTTTTTTATGTAGCGGATTCTACATTTTTTCATCACTAAAGTTTAGGATATTCGTGTGCTTGTCTCAAAAGCCGTGGAATTAATGACGTTAAAATTCTTCCAAATCTGTAGGCATATGACTTTGTAATAAAGTAGAAGTTACAATTACATATATTTTGAAAAATATTTCTATCAAGGGCTACTTAATAGTTAATCAAATTTTTTTAAAGAAAGCGACATACATTTCTTCGCATATAATACGTGAAATTTTCTACATTTAAATAAATTAAATAATGAATTTATGTACTTACAGTACCGCATCCGAAGACACCATAAATAAAAAGCACAGTAAATAGTTTGTTTCCAAGAGCAAAACATCGGGCCGCCAGTAAAATTTAAATGAACTCACTTTCTCGTAGAATCTAATGCACAAAAATGGGACAGTACAGCTATACGATATCATGCTAATCGACAGCGACTCCGAATAACCGGTAAACCCGCTTACAGTTTTCTCCGATCGTCACCAATTTTCGTGCGTATGCCCAAGGTCCCAAGGCGCCGGCGCATTTTCGTTATGTTTCCATATAATTTATTGTTCTACCGTCTCATCATCTTCTCCGGGATCGGCCGTTTCTCGTTCCTCGGTCTCTCTCCCGCGGCGGAGATTGGCCGCAAGCGCTGCGGCATCAAGCATTCGGTTACCAAAGTGGACATAAATTAATCCCGTCAAATGTCCTCATTCGTTAGCCGCGGTCCCGAAACAGCCTCTCTCGCTCTGTCCCGGCTCCGTTTCTCCGAGTCGGGGCTACCAGGCGGTGAGTCAGAGCGAGAGAGACGGAGAGGCGCGCGCGCAGCGACAGCTAAGCAAGGTTAATCTTAAGTTATAGGTATGAGGGCTTGCGTAAGCCCATCCGGCTCTCCTCGCGGCGCGTATACATACGCGCGCGGCACGGGCTCTTCGATCCGGGGCTGCTCACCGCGGCCGGACTCTCGGCTCCCTCCGCCGTCCGAGCACAAAGGTGCACCTGAAATCTACGCGACGAGCAAAGTGGGTCGAATTCCGGCGGCTCGCACGCCTCTCTTTCAAGCCGTCCGACGACGACGGAGAGCCGGGCGCGCGTGCACACACGGACGGACTTTCCTCGGGAGCGAGCGAGCCCGGCGCTCCCATGCTCCCGGGATAATCGATACACGCCGCGTAGCCCGCTCGGATCAACTTTTCTAATACAACTTCCACTAACTGCGCAAGCCTTTTCGGCTATCTTGGCGGCGCTGGGCGCCGCGCGAATGGACGAGCAAACGAGTCGCTGTCAAACAACTCACTTGGAGCTTTACCGTTCTATTTATGTAATCTCTCTTTTTCTCTCTTTTTTTTTCAGGAGGTAGTTTGTCGCAATGTGAAAGAATGAAAAATTAAAAAAATCATTCTATTCGAATGAAAAATCACTTTCCGTCAGAAATAACTGAGCTTAGACAGGCTTGGTTTTCACTTTTTCACATTTTGTGACTTCCTTGGATTACTGTGAATTTGGAAAACTTTTGTGCTATTCATCGATTACGCATAGCTCTAGCGAGTCATGTATATCGTAGGTTGGATGCTTGAACACTTAGGCGAGTGTGCGTAGGCGTAGCCTTCTTCCTTCTGAATGCCAGCCTTTGGAAATGAAAGGTGTAAAGCAATAAAAAAACACACCTTTGTAGCGATCTTTCATTTACTATTGCCTGTCACTGTTGGATCAGAAGCCTCGATATTTTGCTACTGTCAGTCTCTCCTAGCGAAGGATATTGCGTTTGAAAACTTATAGTAGAATAAATAAAAATAAATATTTCACATTGGTGTTTGACGTTCGAACTTATAATTACCTTTTCTGAGGGGTGTTATTACATTTATGGGTCAATTTAAAAGGCCCGTCGGTAGTTTCTACCAGAAATGTAGAATTTTACGTGAAAATCTAACTTTACTTTTCTGACCGGTCGTAATTCTAGCCGAGCATCCTAGGACCCAGTAATTGACGCAATATGAAATTTAGCGCTTGCAATATCCGAGGAGCGCGGTACATAATCAGGAATCCAAACTTTTTAGGCAAAAGTCCGAAAAGTGCGGCGTATAATAACGGGCGGAGGCGGCTTCCCGGCGCCATAAAAGCCAGCTTGCGACTCGCCGCTTAGAAGCGGCCCAGCGGAGGCGCCGCGCTCGCGCGCATAAATTTTCAAACTAACTCGTCGATAGCTAGAGCCAAAAGCGCAGAATTACAGCGGACAGACGCTGCCGGGGGGGGAGGAGGCCCCTCGCGAAATTTCCAAACTCGCCCCGGCGGCTAGCTCTGCAATTTCGAAGCGCGTTACAATTTCGCGGCACTTATAAGCCCCCCGACCGAAAGCGCAAGCATTAACTACACCCTGAGCTATTGTTCCGTTTCATTCTGGTCCTCCCGCCGCGCGCGCCTTCCTCTCTCTCCCTCTCTCGCAGGGGCCACGCGCTTCTACCTCCTGCGGATGCCACCGGCGAGTAGAGGGAAGTTATCGCGCGCCGGCTATAAAACAATACAGCCCTGTTACCGCCGTGCCGCCGCAGAAAGAGAGGGAGAGAGGGAGAGAGGACGAGCTCGGGGAGTAGGAGAGAAACATATTGTTGCTACGGCGACCGCTGTGATAGTTCAGAGAGCTGCTGCTGTCCGAATTTAACTGCGCTAGACGCGCCCCTTCACCCGAGAGGTGTTAGACTTATCTTCGTCAATAACTCACCTGGACTCTAAAACTGCAAATTCGCAAGTGAGTCTTTGTTCGTTCGCAAGTTTCAAACGTATTTTGCGAGGTGCTTTGTCGTTTACACCTAGGTATGTAGTTTTTTAACGTAACTAATAGTACACTCTTTTCCTTTAACGTGAAAACGTTCCAAGGGACTTATTTTACATTTATTCAAATGATATCGTTAAGTCACAAGCCTTGTTTGCGCACAATATGCATAAAAATGACCTGTGGGAAATAATAATTTTGATCGTTTTTTTCTTCAAAAATTTGGAAATAAATCCAGTAGTTTCAAGGAATTGAATAAAAAATAAATCTCGAACGCGGAAGAGACGAGAAATGATTGATTTTAAATCCTCGGAAGGACCAGTAACCTAATCTTGATATCCCTTGTGGTCATCTGCCTACAAGTAATTCAGAAAGCTTCAATAAATTCCAAGCGAGCTTCGGATTCAACCTTATAGCTAGGAGAAATGCAGGAGCTAAACTATCGAAAAAAAACAATATTCAGCTCTCATAAATTCCAAGTACATCTCCCGTTTAAGTGCGTAGAGCAGGTGCAGGTCGTGCTCGAACGCACCTACGCCTGTGCAAACAGCCAAATGTCCCACAGGGTATATACGCGGCGCGATATAAAGGCAGCATTGAGCTAAGCGAAGTAAGTAGAGAATATCAAGTCGCTCCTCTCCGTACCCTCTCGCCTTTTTATTTTTTCTTCTCCTCTCCCGAGCCGAGCGAGGGGTTTAGCCTATTCCGTCCGAAATCTCCCCGATGGTTCGGCTATACGAGGAGGCGCGATACGTATATACACGGCAGCGCGGGGTGTCTCGCGATTTATGCAAAATGGCACGTAGCTCCCCCGGGAGCCTCTCTCCGCCGGGCGTGGGAGCGAGACGGAGGCACCCCTCTTCAATCTAACACGTGCGCGCATCGCTGGAGGGAGCTGCGCCGGCTAACGCTCTCCTCGAGGATCCACGCATTCTGATACGCCGCAATCTTTCGCTATACACGGCTGCCTTTTTTTTTACTTCAGCCCTTGCCTTCGCGCCTTTTTTTGCACCTCGTTCATTGTGCGCGCGAGTTGGTCCATCGCGAGGCTTTTTTTGCGAGGATAAAAAAAGAAGGTGTTTATAGAATCGTCTCTGAGGTCGCGAAGTCGAGGGCTCGCGACGAGGCGTTCTTGAGCTTTTTGCGCCGTTTTTTTTGTCACGCGAGCGCGTGCCGATGCGTTTTGACTGTTCTCGCCTGCACGTCGTATTTATCGAGATCAGGTGGCCTGGCAATATGCACAGCTTTTTTTGCGACACCTCCGCCCGAACGGCTGTTATTTATAGAATTGACTCGTCTCAACGTGATAATCCATCAACAACATTGACGATCGTAGTACGATTGGTCAAATAAAGCTTTCATAACGAGGTTGATTTCTTGTATCAAATGTTGACGTCCTTCGTTTGTCAGCGAAGACGTGAACGAGTTACAGAATGAACGACCTTTTGCTCAAAACGATTTTAATCTGTAACAGGGAAGTAGCTGTTGCCTAACTCAAATTATTTTACAAATTAAAATGAGACGTTTTCTCATTATCTTTAAAATTAATTATCAGGATTGTAGATAATAAAAAACACTTTAAAATCATTTTGAATCTGCAGTGCGATTAATATAAAGTAAAAAAAAATTGCTCAGCACACAGTGCATACGTCAAGTTAGCCAACAAGGGGGGTCCTAAAAGTGAATCGGCATCTATCTAGCGCGGGAGGAAGGGCGCCGGAGAATAAATAGGTACTTACGGAGCGGCGCACCGCCGGTAACTTCAAGCCGCGCGCCGGATGATCGAGTGCCCGTGGATCATTTAATTTAATTACCTCGTGGGGTTAATAGAAGAGATAAAAGTGGCCGGGGCGCTTGTGCCGGATGTAATGTGCGCGCACGCGTGGCGCCGCGCTGCCCCGTGCACGCGCTCCGCGCAATTCGAGAGAGAGTCGTCCTCGCCCAATGAAGCGAAAGGGGAACGCAGAGGAGACGGAGATGAAGGCGAGGAGGAGGAGGGAGGGCTTTTTCGAGGGGCTCGACCGCGACGAGCACGCGAGAGAATTCGCCTCGGGGGCCCGCTGCCGCCGCCGACGCCGCGCGGTTAATCGCGATGGAAATCTTGGAAGTCGTCTCGCTAAATTTAAATTCCTCGATAATTAATACTTGAAAAATGCCGAGCTCTCCGCGCACGCTCATTTTTTTTTTTTTATTCGCCTCTTCCGCAGGGCCTCCCCGCGCGGTACGTGCGTTTGCGCGCGAGGCGCTTTGTTTTCATGCTCCGGATTTCTTGATAGCTCAATTTTTTGCGCGCCCGCGGACGGATTAAGTTGCGGAACTGCGCGGGCCGGCGAGTCTTTCATGCTGCATTACGACTCGTCCGTTAACTCCTTTCGCGATCTGCCTGCACCTCCCCCTGCCTGCCTCGGCTTTCGCGAATTCTCCATGCCTTTGATGGCTACATTACTGTGAATGATCGCTCTTAATTAATGCTCGGGTTAATGTATTTAATTGGCGAATTTACCTGATAAAATTACTGCGTTCAAATTATCGGGGTATCTGAAAGTTTTATGAAAAAAAAAGCAAATAGTACGTCACATTTAAAGGCTAAGGATTAATCTACTTTTGAAGCGAACAGGTAAGTGTCGAGCTAATAGTATTCGGTGTTTATGCTCGACCAATTCTAATGAAGTAATAATGTGGCTATTTTAAATAGCATCGGCATTAAATTAATTGTTCATTTACAATTCTATACGTCTTCAATGATCCAAAAATACATCATTGAATATTTACCAAAATGTCTCGTCCAAAAATAAGTATAAGCTTTTATAAATGCTTTTGTAAATAAGAAATTTAAATCAGTCTACGCATTTTGAATGATCTGAAATTGAAGGAAAGTGAACTAAAATAAAACCAAAATCAGAGGAAAAATTTAAATTTCGAAACGCTGCATTCAATTTGAAATTTTTATCTGACTAAAAGTTTTGACGAGGCTTCTTTTAAAAGTGCCCTTTTATTTTCGCAAAGGCAACACTGAAGAGGAGGGGGAGAGTTTAGGTGAAGCTGAGGTGGGTGGGAGAGGCATAGAGATAGAATGTGTCGCTCGTTTCGGTCGCTGAGGCTGACTTAATTTCATAAACCGCAACTGTTGCCTCCATTCAGTTAAAAACGAAGCAGGTCTAACAGTTACGATCCACTCCGCATTTCCTCTAATCGCCTCTCCGCTTTTATACTCCTTCTCTCTTTTTAAGCTTTATTACTGTCTATTGTTTTACTTTTTCTTATTTACTTTGTAAATAATAATAATGCTGCGGGTTATTTTTTTCTTTTAAAATATCTGAACTTGATGATCAGCGTGAAATTTAGTCTCACCGATAATAAAATATTTCGGATTTACTTAATAATTATAAAGTTAAATGAATTTCACGATTAGACTCGTCATCACTTTCAAGTTTACTTCAAACACGACCGATTTATTCTAATGTTCTAATGAAATCCCATATTATTTAAATTATAATCCTAAAAACATAAACACCTGTATCTGTATTTAGTTAAGTTTAGTATTATTTTATGGATGAAATTTTCATTACATTTATGACTATATAAGAAATTTTTAAAAATAAGTTCGAAACGTCGTCATTTAAAGTTAAAGGATTTATTCAGCATTTGACATTCGAACCACTTGAGCCGCTTATACTCAAAGATTTTTTTAATTATGTTAATTATGTTTTTAAATCGAGAATCTCGAGAAATCTTTTAGCCAAGTGTAATCTATGTTGAGGGTTATCACGAATCGTAGCAAGATCAGGTTGTAAAAACAACTTGATTATAATCAGTAACGTAAACATAAACAAGTATTTTAAAACCATAAAAACTTTAAATCACTGCTTAAGTGTTAAAAGAAATAGTTTGAATCGTCATCAACGATTGCGTCAATGATTTCAGAAATCCATCCATAGCTATCGAAATTCAAGTAAATTTATGAACAGACATTCCCGAATGCTAATAGAACATCAAACGACATTCATATTAAGGGCAGTTGCCCTTGAACGAGGCGCGTGTCTCGGCGGGTGCAGCGGAGCGTATGCGAAATGAGGCAATTGACGCCTCCCGAAGGTATACCGGAGATTTTCGCGGTCGCGGTATGCGCGCCGTTTCTCTTTCTGTAATTTCGATGATGGGCGGCCATATTAACGACGGCGTGTCGGCCGATAGCCGCGGGGAGGGCCGAGGCGACGTCTCATCGCGCGGCGCATTGTATGCAGATGTAAAAAGGCTGGGCGACAATGACAATCGGCTCCTCGCCTCGTGCCACCCCACCAGCGAGCCGAGCCGCGAGCTCAGCCAGTGTCCATACATTAACATGTCATCAAGAATATTTGAGCGAGCAGCGCGACACAAAGCGGCCACAGCCATCATCGCGCGTCTCTCGCGACTTTTTACTTTTGCTTCGATCGCACTTAATTTTTTTTTTTTCATTGTTTTACTCTAAGATTGCTGCGTGCACTTCAGAGCTTTGTCTCTTGACTTCGAATTATATCCTGTTCATTTCAGATATTTAACATGAAAATTTCAACGTATTTTTCGATCACGGAAATCGAGTCGAGCTTTATTTGAAAATCACTTGTCACGGTATGCGAAGACACGTTTTTTTTTTTCGATCACTCAAAATTCAACAGAGGATGATTTACCGAGCTCCATGTTTGGTCGAGTGAAAGAGAAAAAGCTCGCGAACAAGCTTCGCGTGTTTTAATACACACGTCATTCACGCCCGACTGGCATCGCGAAATTACTCGGGCATATGCATAGAAAGACAGTGGGTACCGTCACTCCGGGTATTCGTCAAACTGACCGGATTTCACCTCCATCGGAAAGTTTTGTAACGCGCGCGGGTTGCCTCCTTTTCTCTGGGCTGTCCGAAACTCCGTCGGCGATCGGGAGCACGAAGAAAATCGCCGAAAACTGATTGCACGCGAGAGTCGCGTACGAGGCTCTCTCTCTCTCTCTCTCACACACAAACGGCGTCGTTAACTGCGGACATTTTTCAGCCAGTTTATTTTTCTCGTCGATTTTTTTTTCCTCCGGAGCTCGCCTCGGCGCGACGAGTTTTCGGGAGAGTGGCGCCGGCAACGGCAGCGCACAGCCGGTCGATATAACTACGCTGGGGGGGTTGTTTGGTCCGCGCGCACCTATACGCCGAGCCGGCGGAGCGGCGTACGGATAGATAGAGGCGCGGAGACGGCGGTGTGTTGTAAGAGCGAAAGGTGGATTAGTAAACCGGTCACGTAGTGCTCCGCGATGAATGGACCCGGCGAGTCGAGCCCGGAGCTGCGCGCGAGGCCGAGGGAGAGAGAGAGAGAGAGGAGGCAGTCGGGAATTGGCTACCGGGCGTACACCACCACCGGGAGCAGCAGCGTCGGACGACCTCTACCCCCACACTGCGTCAGCTTTAGCTACCCCACGCGCGCCGGCTAGGTGGAATTACAAAAGAGGTGCTCAATCCGTACGAACTTATACGCGAACAAATCAGGATGTACAAAATTTACTCGATCCACCTTCTATCAGTCTCTGTTACTGGACTATGTTGCTCCTGTACTTTTTCGCTTTTTGCTACTTTAATGTAGTTCTACGTAATTACTTCAAATAAAAAATTAGTCAAGCAGTTGGTTCTCTTTAAATATTTGTTCCAAAAAGATTATTGTTATTTTACTATGTTTACGAAACTATTACTAATATACTTAATACTATTTTCAGAAATATTGTATAAACTACTAATGAACTACTAACGAACTACTTAACTCCAATGGTAAATTGACATTACTACTTACTAGCAAACACAGGTAAACTATTTAGGAATTTTTCCAAATGTAGTCAGCAGCTCTCAATTTAGTATTAGAATCAAATCATTTTTTAGTAGTTTATAGTGCTTTTCTAACAGTAGTTCTTGTCCAATAGTTTATATTCGCAAGAGTATAATATCAAAATGTGAAAAAGTAAAAAATCACTCTACTCGTGTGAAAAGAGAATAAATCTTGACTCCGAGGGTCGGCCTTTCAATCTATTAAAGAAAAAAGTCACACGAGGACTCAAAAGATAATAAATATTTATTGGCCGTCACTAGTATCAGTACCAAGAGAATGCGAAGATTTCACAGTTTCAAACTGTAATCGCTGTGAAACGGTTTATGATCAAATCATTTAATTAAGTCAAAAAGTAAGTAAATCGAATGGGCCGTGGAATAAGCCGCAGGAGTAACCGTGGGGGTCGGTGAGTGCGTTAAGGTCGCAGATCTTTGGGTCGGGAATTTTGTCGTTGGCGGTGTTCTTGTCACCCTATGCGAAAGCGAAGCCTCGCCGTGGGGCTTTCCATCTAGTCGTCGCTCCTTCGGGCGGCGGCCGACCCGCGCGCTCGTTTATAAGCCAAAGCTCCCGCGCGTACCCCTTTATGCAATCTAAAGCAAGCCTCTGATCTGCCATAAAGTCATTTCATAACCCCGTGCGGAGCGGGCGCGAAGGGAGGGGGTCAACTACCTCGATCTCTCGCTCCCTCCCTCTCTCGTCCCGGCCGGCAAATCCCGAGTTTATGCACGCGAGGCGGCCGATCGCCCCGTGATGCTGTCTCTCCCCATGCACGCTGTAGCCGCATCCCTCTCGCTCTCTTTTTCTGTATGCATCCCGATCCCCCGTGACCGACTGCAAATACCAAGCTTTCCTACGGATAATATTAATCAGATTAAGCTACTTCTGCCTTTTTCGCTTGTGGCCCAAATGTTACTTTTAGGTGCCTATTGATCCGCTTGCACGATGAAAAAAAATCTATAGGTTATTGTGCAAACTATTTTAGTTGAAAAGTTATCGCGATAGGGACGCAGAGTTTTCAGAACATATTAAATAATAAAATTTACACTTTAAAATTAAATACAGAGCTTTATAAAATTATATTTTTACTTGTTAGAACAGTGATTAATAAGTCAGTCAACAATATTTTAATATCATTATCGCTAATTGTTTGGTTGCTTTTTGCAATAGACCATTTGCGCGACAAGAAAATGCATACTGATATTTTAAAGAAAAAAAAGTTCCAAGTTTTATTACGAAGCAACATGCTGCAATACCGTAAAAGAAAAGGCGGTGACAGTTGCACCCGACTTAGAAAATGAAACATAAATCAAGCACTGGCGGGAGAAAAAGTGAAACCCTTTCTTTTCTTAATTAAACATCGCAGAAGGTGCTTACTCGCTAAACTTTTTAGCGCCGTTTAAAAGTGTTATGAAATTACTATAGCGACTTAAATCTTGTTCATTCCTTGTGATTCAATTTATAGCATCGTAAAGGGCTTTCCTTCCAGAAGTAATGTCAACCTGTAAAGTGTAATCTTTTAACTAACGGAAATATATTGGCAATGAATATTCAGTGCACCCTCCAAATGAATTTTTCCTTTTTCTTTTACGTACGAAATGTGTCCTTCCGCGATGATAAAGTTTTAAAGGAAAAAAAATTTCTAATAATATAATGTAAGAAGCTACTCTAATATAGTCAGATCACGAAATTATCTTCCGTATTCATCAAGTTTCCCTCCAGTGCGATGAAAATTCAAGGAAAATTAAATATAATTCTCCGTGCTCCCGGGCGTAGCTATGTATAAAATACGCATCAGTTACGGAAAAATGAAGGAGCAAGAGCTAAATGAAGGACGAAGATGAAAATAAGTTTCAACAGCGCCTGCGCCGCGAAGTTATACGCTCGAAAGATATCTCCGCGGTGAAATCTATCTGAGCGCGTCGCGATACGGGGGAAAAGAGCTTCGCGCTGTACGAGGGAGAGAAGGACGGGGATAGGTAGAGGACGAAAAGCGCGGAGAATTATTAATTGGCTACAAGATAAAACAGTGTTCGTCCTCATTTGCCGTTGGTCGCGAGACCCCCTAGGTACCTTCCGTAAGATATGGGGCCACGCGACTCCTATCGGCTCGCGCATTATACGCGCTTATGTACACGTCCTCGCGTGCAAGTACACGCCTATGTGTGTGCACCTGCGTGCATGCGCGTATGTCGCGCGGGGCCCCGGACAAAAAGAAGAGAGGCATAGTGAAGCGATCACGCTGCCAAAAGAGATTTGATTTTCGAGTGTGCTGAACATGCGCCGCAGTGTTCGAGCTTGCGGGGTTATATTTTTATTTTCAACGCCTCGGTGGTAAATTTATGTATGATACGACTTGAGCTTGTCGACTTGTTTTTTTTATTTATAATGTCACTAATTTATGCAGCATGGTGATAATGCCGATTTTAATTTAAAACTTAGAAATCAAATGTTAATGGCGAATTAAAATTAATGTTTAATATTCATTAATAATAATGACACTTCAACACCTTTTCATTAAATTCTCTTTAAGGGCCTGTCGTACACTAAAATTGCGGTTTTTCGTTTATTTAAATAAATTTTGAGATTAGCAAGTAGTTTGAACCATACGCACTTTCTCTAGTTTTTTAAGAATGTATCTTTGCTTCAATAAACATGTTAATTAAAAAATTGAATTAAGAAAACAATAAATCATAGAAGTCGGTAACGATGTTATAAAATATAAGTAATGCGTCATCAGCTTTTAATTAATATCTTAATTATTTTTTTTTAAAGATATTACGCTTACACTTGTTTTATGATACTACAAGGAAGTTTATTCTTGTAATGAATTTTTTAACAAACATAAAAATTTAGCCAAGCACAGTATACAATCTGGCAGTATTAATAAAAATGCGCGCTGAAAAAATACTTTCCTTGTAGACACTATTTTTTCCTGATATAATTTTTTACAGCAAGAAGGGATAGTACAAGACGTTATTTTATCCCGCCGGCGTTTTAAATTTTAATTAAAAAATTTCACACCGCTTAATCATAAAAGGGTGAGATAAGAGTTAGGTCAGCCGTGGCCGAGAGGGAGAGGGAGAGAAGGCAAGGGAGAAAGGGAGTCGCGCTCGGGGACGGTGAGATCATTGCAAACTTATCGACACTTGAGGCACGCCACAAGCGAAGCGACAGAGAGGCAAAAGAGAAGTGATAAATGCGCAAGTCGGTAATTTTTCCCTCAGCGGTCTCGCGGCTATCGGTCGCCGGCGTATATATCCCATACAACGCGGGCAGCGCGTTTCCCCTCCCCCCTTCGCTCGCTCATTCGTGTTCCGGTTGGTCCATCGCTTAACTCGTTTCCTACGCAATGTCGATGGGGTATCATGTAGTGTTTCGCAATTTTTTTCGTTCCTCCTTGCTCCTCTCTCCCTCCCTTTTTCTTCGGCCGCGCGCATATGAGTCTGCGGCCGAGGCAACCTCCGTAGCCCATAAGGGTTAACAAGGCGATTATTCATGCCTCCCATAAGAAGAAGTTACAAGCAGCTGGACCAAGTTTATTGCTGCAAATGGCGAAATTTGTACCTTGCTAACGATCAACAGAATTTTTTGCCTTGATGTACCTCCTTCTCGCTTGCGCTCTAGTCGCGCGCTTCGTGTATATACACAGCGCCAAATGTTTTCCCTCGACAAAGCTGCGCGCGCCCTTCTCTCTCTCGCTCTCCTTTTGCCGCGCGAAACGACCCTTAAATTTATTTTTATTGCAAAAAGTCTTTTCTGCCGCGTTACCTTTTCATCAGTTCCATATTAACTTCTCCATTCGGATAATAAGGTAAACAGGCTGTAATAACTCAAATTTTGTTAACTATCATACCTTTAAACATACAGCTTTTACAAATTATACTATTCATTACGTAAATTATTTACAATTTTTTGTAATGCACGTAAGAATTAAGTATAATTTTGTAAATAAATTATTGCCGCTGTAATTTTAATCGAAGAAAAATTACTGAAAAATTGCTGCATAATTTTGCTAAAACCTTAAGTCAAATTGCCCAATATCCAGAATGTGAATAGAGAACCTTACGCAGACCGCGGAGAATGAAAGAGGGGAGAACGCCGAAAATTAGAAAATTACAATTTTAAGAAGTCCTTTTTATATAGAAGGCACCTCGCTTCGTATCCCGGGGCCATTCTCTCCGAAGAAAGTTAAACCCCATCGTCGAGTATATTTTGCAGCGTCCATACCAATAGGATCGATGCCGTAGTATTGTAGGAAGACGCGAAGAGGAGCGTGCAATGCGCCGTTCCGAAAAAGCACACTCTAATTAGGCTTTAAGTGAGAAATTGCGCCTTCTGGCAATTTTAAGGAAGCCGAAAGCCACCCTGATTAATATCATTATACCGCTCCGCGCTTCTTCCCGTCAGCTCTTTGCGCATGCGCCGTACACCGGGCTATCGCGTATAACGAGTATATATGGAAGATGTACGCATATAATGAAAGGGTTAGGCATCACAAAGGAGAAGAAAACGAGTACAAGCAAGGAGCCGCTGCCGATACTTCTTGCTTGATTTTACCTTTTCTTCCTCGCCGGACTTTATTTACGGCCTCGACTGTGGACGTCGTTAACCCATTTCTTGTCACGCACT